>JASAMW010000078.1:0-27761 GCA_030247985.1 Epsilonema sp. ZAB3_2
TTAGGTTCTACTGCTCCAGTGACTGCGCAAAACGTGGATGTGTACAATTTAGTATATTAAAAGTTGGCAATTTTCTGGAATTAAAGTTTAGAGTTGAAGTTGAGGGGCCTTCAACTCTAATTATTTGAGTTAGAGTTGATTTTGGCAAGGTTCAACTCTTAATCTAAAATAAGAATTAGAGTTGAAGAACCGAGCAAATTGAGAAAGAATGACTGCGAAATAAGCACAAAATATGTGCGCACTGGAACGTAAATGTACAGAATTCAAGGTAAGTGGCCGATATTCCTGTCTTGTAGCAAATTTAGCTAAAAGTATGGTGCGAAGGGCAACCGAATGATGAAAAATTGCCCAGATTTGGCCAAGATCAACCTCCGATTTTACCTAAATTTCAATTAGAGTTGACTAATTCTAGAATTAAAGTTTAGAGTTAAAGTTGAGCACCTCGCAACTCTAATTATTTGAGTTAAAGTTGGATTAAAAGTTGGGAAATTTTCCCAACTTTAATTGATTTGAGTTAGAGTTAGAGTTCAACTCTTACTGTACATGTCAGGGATAATGTAGAGTACTGTATGTATGAATGTTCGTCTCCATCTTTGTGGAGCAACAAATTTTGCAGGAATGATTCAGTCGACTTTGTTCGTTGGACCGATGCTTCATTGGGCAACTGCTTCTCCTTCAACCATGAAAATATCATGCGCTACAAACTCAGAAACGCTGGCGTTGACTGGGGTATGGATATGGACGAAAAATGACTGCACATATTGTGATTTATGCTACAGTATGCCACACTTCTCCTTAAGGTCTCACACTATAGATCTCTGAGCCGTGGACTCCTGTACTACTACTGAAGTATCTGGTGATATCTAATTCCAGCTGTTTTCACTTCCTGACACCATACGATCATCCGTCTGCTTGTTTTCCGTTCGCTGTTTCCGCTCCAGTCGCGCTCTCTGCGCTCGTCTTCGTACTATGCAGGGACAACTGTCTATGCATGGACTTCTTGATAAATTTGGTCCAGGCTCTCCTGAGCCAACGAAAGTGAGTTGAGAGGAGATCAAGATATCGATCGAAAGCTTGTTACACGATCTCGTTGACGCGCCATAGAGCGCCTCTTGAAACGGCCTCTCCGTGGCGCTATTCTTGATTGAAACGATAACTTTTTCAAACACGTTTTTCTTGGATAACTTTGCGTAGAGGCAACGTAGAGAGGCGCCGCAGGTACCGATCGATTCCTCTCGTCAAGATGCGTTGAATGCTGTGCCGCATGTTGAAAAATACCCAGTGGTTCCTTCGGAACACCCAAATCGCATGGTTTTTATGGTGTTCTTCGGCGTGTCGTACTGCGCCGAATACAAGAGCTTTGGCGCTGCCGTTTGGTGTACGTGTAGAGGAAGAATGATACTTTATTCACGTTATGACGGATCACTTTTATCTTGCGTACAACGGCTACGACGAAGCCTCAAAGTTGGCTCCGAAACTATAGCGTGAGACCTTAACTTCCCATATCTCTACTCATTGCTGACGCCAAGACAACCAAGACTTCACTTGGACAACACTGAACTGAGCTCTAAGATCGCTATTGCAATGCAAGGGTTTCTTTGGATTTCAATTTAGGATTAAGAGTACACCTAAATGTAAAGCAAGAAGATTATGTGCCTTGGCAAGATGTGGCAGGAATGCGAGTCTTTGTGCATAATCAAAGTGAAACTATATTCGGAGAATCCAAAGGTTCATCTGTACAACCCGGGTTTATTACCAACCTTGGCATTAGACTGGTACGTTCAGACATTTTCATTTCCCATATTCACTCCTGTTTTCTGGTATTCAAAAGCATATGCATATGCAATGCAAAACATGCAGATCTCAGTATATGGTTTTGAGCACTTGCTTTAGAGAGAGTATAGCCGGCTGCAGTCACCTTATGGAGACTGTGTCATTGACTCCACCACAGTTGAAACATTCTACTACGAATCAGCCTATGACAAAGGAGTAAGAAAGAGACATAGCTTTGGTACATGTAGGTGTCAAAGTACATAGAACAACACAATGTTTAGGGTTGCATCAAGAGTTGCTTTCAAAAAGAACTTGCCAAAGAGATTGGATGTGCAGATCCAAGATATCCCATGCCACCAGACGCTGCCAAGTGTGGACTGGAACACAGTATGTCTGACTCGAACAGCCTAAGTGCCATTATTGCAGCAAAGCAAAGCTACTGTACAATAGTACATGATGCAGCACAACATTACCTGTCAGCGATAACATTTAAGGGGACAAAATCAATGATTTCTTGGATCGAAGAGGAGATGGTAGTAGCTGGGAAGAGTGCAAGTGTCCACTTCCCTGCAGGTCAATCATACATTAGGCCTATATAATTCAAAAGCTATGTACAGTTCCAGCGCACCTATACGTAGTTTTCAAAAATAAACTGATCTTGTTTTTAGAGCTGCCGAGTATGAGGTGTCCATCAGTAGAGGAGTGTTCAAGAGCATGGTAAGAAAGAAGCAATAAAGGTGGCTCAACGCTCAAATACTACGAATACGAATAAGTACTAAAATATGTAGAAAGGAAGGTGGAGCTAGTTCGATATTTTCAGCCATTTGAATGTGAGGTGATGACCAATCTGACCCAGAGGGACATTTGCATCGACAATTTGCATCAGAACAAACTGAGCGTCAACGTCTACTTTGAGAGTATGGTCTACTTTGTCATGGAGGAAATACCAAAATATCCGGTATGGGCTGGGAGGGGGCACGCAGCATGAGGAAAAAAGCATGACGAAAAAACACCGAAAAACTCGTCTTCAAAATACAGCCTGTGTATGTACAGTATGTATATTACCTGGAGTTGCTAAAATCCACATTGACAGAGCTCGATTTCTCACTGATTCGAATGTAGCGCTGCTCCCTGTGCTATTTTTAGTTCTCCAAGCTGTTGGGAGACGTTGGAGGACAGCTGGGAATTCTGGCCGGCATTTCCATCATATCAGTTGCAGGTGAGATATACCATTCGTAACCAGTTGTTGAATGCAGACAATATGCGAACTGTAGTACATCACTTCACATCGTACAGTGACAGTCACAAAGCAACTGGAAAGGAAAACTTAGCCACCGAAAAGGTTTTTTCAGAAATTCTGGTCTGCTTCGTTCGAATTTGCATCAACCTTGTCTCTGGAAAGGGATAGGCACATGAATGATACAAACTTCCCGATTCACCCAAATGGTCAATTTCGTACCTTAGCAAAACTGAGGAAAAGAAATACAGCTGAACCGTATTGCATACGGTAGCACGATTGTTGAACATGGTGGCAAAACAATTACATAGTTCTTTATGGTAAATATTCTTTATTCTGCAATGAAGAAACCGAACTAGTACAATTAGCACATCAACGAATAAAATGTCCTCATCATACATATAGTACCCACGCACGCGTACGTCACATCACAGGATAGAAACACGTCATTATATCATAATCCATGCAAACAGCAAGTAAAATGGAATTACGTTCAGACCATCCCGTCTTCAGACGGTACACCATGCACATCATGAATCCTATTCCCTATCTATCCTACTCGTTTTCACGCCACAATACAGCAACAAACATACACACTGTTCTTGACCATACAATGGAGTCAAAACAATGGGTCCCTTGGTGTGCCACCACAATAAGCAAACTCAGCAAAGAACATCTTCAAGACGATTATATTCCAATACCTACTGTATATTTTCCTTGAATGAAACCATCCCTTCATCTATACAATAAGCAGATTGTTGGTTGTGACGGTTATCAAATAATGCACAAATTCACTAAAAGTACAGTACAGTATTACTACATACGTACACGGTGAGTCAGAACAAAAGCATACGTACGTACGTACATCATCACGTATGAGCCAGAATATATCGAATAAGTAACCTTCTATTCCTTCCAATGGTATACAACAGTGGCCGCCAAAATTCACAACAAAAGCCGTGTAGTGCAGTATGTACCTATAAACCTATCGTCTGGCCACTACAGTCCGCTGTGAAACTCAAGTCGTATTGCGCAGTTTGCATGCACTCTGCAGAATAGGAGCACATGAAACATGGAGAGAAATCCGCATTTACCTTTCTATTTCGCACAACACGACTTGAGTTCCATGGCGAACTCTCAGTGGCCATACAATGCTATAATATTACATACCTAACAGCAACTACGACGCATGCCAACCAACCTGTAACAAACAACAACTACCAAGAAACAAACACAACCCAACAGGGATGCAACATAAAAAAAGGGGAACCAAAAGAACCTTAAAAACTCTTTACACCACCAAACCTACGACTGTGTAATGTAACTATGGTATAGTATGCAGCAGAGAAAAGGAAAGCCCGACCCGAGCAGGAAAACGTATGCGAAACGCCCAGGTTCGCGGTCACTTCGTTGCGGTTTTTTTCGTTGCGGACATTTCGTTGCGGACCTTTCGTTGCCGCGGTCACTTCGCTGCGAGAACTTTCGTTGCGGTCACTTCGTTGCGGTTTTTTTCGTTGCGGACATTTCGTTGCGGCCGTCCTCTGGTCATTTCGTTGCGAGAACTTTCGTTGCGGGTATTTTCGTTGCGGGTCATTTCGTTGCCGGTCTAGATTTGGTCATTTGGTAGTGAGTACTTTCGTTGCCGTTCATTTCGTTGCGAGATTTACCTAAGCCTAAGCCTAAGCCTAGCCTGCAACGAAGTGAATGGCAACGAAAGTACTCACTACCAACTGACCAAATCAAGACCGGCAACGAAATTGCCGGCAACGAAATGACCGGCAACGAAAGTTCTCGCAACGAAATGACCAGAGGATGGCCGCAACGAAATGTCCGCAACGAAAAAACCGCAACGAAGTGACCGCAACGAAAGTTCTCGCAACGAAGTGATCACCGCCGCAACGAAATGACCGCAACGAAGTGACCGGCTACCAAGTGACCGTATCCCAAACGCCCAATTGAATAAAAATTATGCAAGCAAAAAAGATGTGGCGAGGGCGACACCGTTTGCTGTTATAGACAGATTCCGCAAGACAGAGAGATGCTGGTCTTAGCCAATAGCATAGTAGCATACCTAGACCTATAGAGTTTATTGGCTAGCTCCTAGGTTGCGGGTGTCTCGAATAGAATCTATGTTTTGCGTAAAATAATAGGTGTGTGATCGATCGCCTCGCTGTATTTTCGCACACACGTGTGGAAAAATTATGTGCGAGCTACGAGTTCCACCATTTCACGCAATACAAATTCGGGGACACCCGCAATCTAACAGCTAATGAACAGGTACAGCATACCTAGCAGTTGTACCGCTCCAGAGAGAAAAAGGAAAGCGCTGAACACTATCGTAACACATTACCGCACAAACAGTTGATGCCTTTTCCAGCGCAGCAACATCCTTCTCTCTTTGGACCGAACGTACAGGTGTCTACTACTGCACTGCACATTCATTCACAAAAAAGTAGAGAAGCATGAGCGTGAGTGCACAGTTGCGGCGTTTTGAAAAAGGCGTCGTTTTTTTCCAGGGAACATATGGCAGTTTTTCCAGCATTTTGCTTCAATAAAAATGACACCTTTTCCAAAACGCAACAACTATGCGCTTGCGTTGATTAATACCGCAACCTATAAAAATTTTGAAACGTTACATACGTACACCTAGATACAGTACATCAGCACAGGGAAGTCAGTCAGTCAGTGGTGCGCTACACACGTGGTGACAAAAATCACGGTGATTTCACGATAATAGTTCGCTTCGAACTTTGAGTTATGCTGCTTTGAGTTTTGAACAATCTCTCTTTTTCACACGTGCGAAATTTTTTAGCATGTTCACACGGTGAAGAGCTACAGCTCGCCACTTCGCTTCAACCCGTTGGCAACAAATTGTTCAGCTGTTGTCGGCTTGTTGTCCGTTTATATACGGGTGTTTCGGTTTGTTGTCCGTTCGACAACAATCCGACAACAAACGGACAACAGCTGAAGAATTCGTTGCCAAAAATGTCCGCTTTTCGGGGAATCCTTTTACCTCACCATGAGTTTACTCACCACGTGTGCAAGCGCCCTACGCAGCCTCGCTCCGTCTCCTCTTGTCTCCCTCTTCTAATTTCCATTCACATCCTCTTCTTCCTTCCTTCGTTAACCATTCTTGCTTCTTGCTTATCCATTCTTCTATGGCTTGCTGTCGCCTACTTGGTGCCGAGAATCAGGGCGACGATGAGTCCGTAGAGGCCGAGGACCTCGGCGAAGATGAGGATGAGGATCATGCCGACGAAGAGGCGCGGCTGCTGCGCCGTCCCCCGCACGCCCGCGTCGCCCACGATGCCGATGGCGTAGCCCGCCGCCAGACCCGACAGACCCACCGACAACCCGGCGCCCATGTGGCAGAAGGCCTTGTACAGCGTGTAGCCCTCCGACGCCGCGGACACCTTCTGGCTTATGATCACCGACACCTGCAACACACACACAGCACACAAATGATATTGGTCTATGTACTACTGGGTGTTTCTTTTGGATATCACATGTCGTTTGGGGTTATAACTTGGGAACCACAAGAGTTATGATCACCGACACCTGCAAAACGCACGCACAAATGCTTGAAGGTCTACGTGCTAGGGTAGTGTGTGGGATAAACCAGGACACGGGGATATACCCGGACACCTAGTATATCCCAGCAACCATACGATCACTTGAGATAAGTATTCTACCAACCGATTCCTTGAACTCTCCTCTTTCAAATGAGCTATCATGTTTATCACTTGCTAAAGCGGCAAGTTCAGAACAGCTTAGGTGTCCGGGTATACTCCACAGTACCCTACTACTTGCAACAACATTTCAACTGTAGCTACGTACAGATAGATGGCAGTAATCTTTTTTGTAGTGCTTAGCCGGGCGGATGAATACGTCCAACGTAGAGATACAGACAATCGCCCGAAAAAAACCATAGAAAATAATTCTGGCCAGCAATGGAATGTTCTAATGGAAATCAAAGTCGTTTGCGCAATCGCGGATTTTTGTCCATGCTTCAAGCACTCCTATTCCACAAGAAGCCAACTGCGAAGCACAGCGAAATGTCTCCGGCCAGACTATGGACCAGTTGCGTGATTGCGATTGAGATGGCCGACAGCGACCCCGCGGTATTTAGTGAAAGCTTTGATCGGTGTCTGCGGGGTCGTCGACGTCATTTGTTGTCAATTGTTCTTTTCACTCCCTCCTTTTCCGCTCCCAGATGATTGAACAACGTCGACGACCCCGCAGACACCAAACCAGTAGTTACACTAAACACCGCGGGGTCGTTATCGACCAGACCAACCCCTTCGCGACAACGCAACTGGTCCATAGCACAAACATGACTGACTCACTAGCCGCGTACAGGACAACTTACCCGTACGGAGCATATTGATCTGTCGTGTTGAGTTGAAACATAAGAGACGATGAGTACGGTCCGACTTGAACTCCCACCTGCCAAGCAGTCTGACCGTGTGAGTACTTTCACTCACACCGAGCATCTTCTCGTCACACACACACACGCTCGTTCACACGAGCTGTTACTTTCTCGTACCGAGCATGGTGAGAGAAGGTGCGAGTTGGTCGCTGCTACTGTTCCGTTCAGATGAGAAGATGCTCGGCACGAGTAAAAGTACTCAGACAGTTAGACTGGTTAGCAGACGCGAAGTACAATCCGACCGTACTCGTCGGTTCCCTCTGTTTCAGCACAAAGTACAGATTGCTCGTTACGAGTAAGTTGTCCTGTTTGTTGTCGGCTACTCACTCACCACTAATCCGTAGATGGCAATGATACCGGCCATAACGACGGGGATGATGGATTTCATGATAAGCTCCGGTCGCATAACCGCCATGGACGAAATGCCAGTGCCCGACTTGGCAGTGCCGTAGGCCGCACCCAGAGCTGTGAAGATCATCGCCGCTGTGGCTCCCATCACACCGAAGAACGGAGAGTAAGGGGGTTGCTCGTCATCCGACGCCATTCTTCTGCAACTGCTTATCTATTCTTGATTCTTCAAAAGCCGAACCGCTCTATGCTTCAACACGAGAGGACAGGTGCCGTGAATAATGCAGGATCAGTAAATCCGGAGCAAACTGAGTGAGTTGACGTTTGAGAGTTATAGATGCACCGCTTCGTACTGGTGATCAAGAAGCACGCAGATTCGCCAAGCAAAAAATGCGGGAAAAGCCTGAAACAGAGAAAGTTACACGAATTTGAGATAACTGTAAATGCACGCGTATGTATCAGGTACACAGCAATAACAACAGATTCCTACAGTTTACGTATTTTCGACACATGGCTTCAGTGAGCAAGAAGGGTGCACGTTGCATGTATATGTACGTAACCTATACGTACGTACAGTACAGCACAGGATTTTCACATGCTATATGCCGATGCGTGCGTGCACTACTCTATGAAAATTCTTGAGCATTACGACAGTGTGACGGCAATGAAACTGGTTTCGTACCAAACAACCTACTTTATTTATCACGTTACTGTATTTTGTACGAATTATTCTTGGACAAAAGCAATACAATGATCACATTTGCATTGCAGTGTAGCAAATGACACCTTCAATACTGCACTGCACACGTATAGATAATTCAGAGACAAACAAGATTACTAGCAAAGTGGCGAAAGCGAAAAAGGATATAGGCCTATAAGCAAGTGAACGATATGCTATTTCGAGGCGAAAAAGCGAGAATAAGCTGCAAGAATTGCGTGAAACATCCGGAAGAGCATAAAAATAAAAATACCCAGACTATAATGGCATACGGGAGACGCTTGGCTGACTGCACTCTTCCAATGTACGTACGTGGGAACACATAGCCATGCGATATCAAAGGACAGCTAAAAGAAAGAGCAAAAGGGGGAGGAGGCTTGGAGTAGTGAAGGATATACGAAAAGATAGCAGCTCGCATGTACAGTATGTAGTGTATGTATGTGTGTATGTACGTAAAATACATACAGCAGTAGGCAGAAGTACGTAATAGTAGAAAACGTAGGAGGGAAAAGAGCTCTACTGACTGGATACGCAACTGAATGGCCAGGCCTAGGCTTTAGTATCGTACCTACCGGATTTTTTTGACGAGAAAATCAATACTTTTTCGCATGAGCCAAAAGCAAGCGCATGTACATACAATATGTTAGCTAAGAACAGCCGCCTGCTATAAGTAAACTGACTGCTAACAGAGCGGAAGCTCACAAGCTCACTTCCCTTCGCCAGTTCAGTTCATGCTACGTATTATATTTAGGTACTGGGTTTACAGGGAAGGATATTCGAAAAGCATAGTAAATGAAATTTGCAGAAAATGCGATGAACGCTGGGCCTACCATTAACCAGCTCCGTAATGCTCTGACCCGCAGGGCCCGCGGGTCACCCGCGGGTCACCCGGGGGTCACCCGCGGGTCACCCTCTGGTCAAAAATCAATAATCAAGAAATCAATAATTTTCTCCTTTTCCGCTGGCGCTTTTTTTCGTTTCCGGGTGACCCGCGGGTGTCCCGCGGGGACGACCCTCGGTGACCCGCGGTGACCCGCGGGTGACCCTCGGGTGACCCGCGGGCCCTGCGGGTCAGAGCCTTACGGAGCTGGTTAAAGAAAAAACTGACCTTGTAGCGCCTCCAATGAATGTACAATACGCAATGGAAGGAAACAAAAGCACTGTACGTATGATCGAACCATACGTTTGAAAATTTGGTATAGAATGAAGAAAATAGATATGCAGACATGTAAACGAAAGCACAGAACGTGACAAGTCACAGAATTGTATGTATGTACCATGGGTATGTATGTACGTACAGCGTGAAAAAGCAAACCCAAAAATTGGATTCATTCCACGTGGTCAAATAACTCAAACAATAGACAATTTGGAAGGTAATGAAATGACCCGACCGATTAGCACACCGGATAAGCTTCAAATTGCCAAATATGCTTCTTCGCCTTCTTTCTTGTTGAAGAAATTCTTTATCCAATTCAATTCGACTAGACTTCGACTCTGTTTTGTTTGTTTCGCAGGGCTCCTACTATATGACGCGAGACGCGGACGCGAAACGCGAGACGCGAAACGCGAAAATTACGGTAGATTACGGTAGGATGGCGCGAATATTGAAAAATTGTGCTGCGATGTTTAGAAACAAAGTCTAAGCCATAGAGACTCCTAGAACAGGAGCACCAGCACTCAACATGGGTAATACCAAAGTAGGTTTTTTACCATGTTTTTTACCATGTTTTTACCATGTTTTTTACCATGTTTTTTGGTGCAAAATTTTTTGCAGATAATTTTTAGCTAAATTTTCAACGTTTGAAGTTACTGAGCACTGAGCGCAGGTGCATGGGTGGGCTTAGGCTTTATGCTTAGGCTGAGGCTTAGGCAGAGGCTGGCTTAGGCTGAGGCTGGCTTGGGCTGAGGTTTAGACTGAGGCTGGATTAGGCTGAGGCTTAGGAAAGGGGACAGAATTCACCCTTTCACTTGCATTGCATTCCTCTTGCATTGCACCATGTGCATTGCCTGAGCTTTGGTTCCCAGCAGGCCAAGCATCCCTTCTCTTGCTTCTCTCTCGCTCACATACAAACAATATGTACATACTGTAGCAATTATTCTTGTTTGGCTTCTCATGTTTGGCTTACATAATGGAAGGTCAAAAAGAGGCAATGGAGAAAGGCAAACCCCTATTTCAGGGTTCTAGTGGTGTCAAAAAAGTAAATTTACCTTACCTTTTACCGCGGTACTGGCACAAATTTGGCCAAAGGTACTGTACTTTTTACCGCCGATGGCCACGGTAAAGTTTAATAGAGTACTTTTTACTGCCAACTAAGAGGAAGTTACCTTCAAAAAATATGACGGTAAAAAAGTACTTTTTTACTGTACCTTACTTTTTACCGCGACCATTTTTGTATATTTTAGTATTATCCAGCTGATCATTGACCATTTTTTAGAACAAATTTTCGCTATGTCTGGCATACATTCCCTATTTTGGTTGGTTTTGTAGGAAATTGATAATCTCAGTCGACGATTTCAGTCATTTTTGAAGCATTTATTGTTCTTTTAGCTATCATCTAGGCATGAAGAAGCTTTTGAGTTTTTGCTGATGTTTTCAATATGCTTAATTTAGCCCAAAACATGCTCGAATTACATAGTAAGATTTTTACCATCTACCGCCTTCTTCAACAGAAAGTACTGCGGTAAAAATTTTGATGACGGTAAAGTACTGCATGGTAATTTTACCATCTGGCATGCGTGGTAATTTTACCGTACCGTACCGTTACTGTACTTTTCAAAAGTTGACACCACTACAGGGTTCCTTCTTTGCCTCCTGTCTTTTCCTAACACTAATTCATGGCTTTTACCACTTCTGATGACTTCTCTTTAGGCTGAGGCCTACCCCTCTGCATCTAATACCTAAGCCTAAGCCTAAGCCTGCCCATGCACCCATTCCTAACATTTTTTTGATCACATTTTGTAAAACAACATACCACGTAGTGAGGTTTGAGATTCCCAGCACATATCAACAGGGTGTGCACAGCAACAGACTAGGGAGGGGCAGAAATTCTATGTAAGCTGAGCCTAAGCAAGCCTACTTTGGTATTAGCCATGTTGAGTGCTGGTGCTCCTGTTTTAGAAGTCTCTATGGCTTAGACTTTGTTTCTAAACAGCACAGCACGACATTTCAATATTCGCGCCATCCTACCGTAACCTACCGTAATTTTCGCGCCTCGCGTCTCGCGTTTCGCGTTCGCGTCTCGCGTCAAATAGTAGGAGCCGTTTCGCAGAGCGCTTTCGCATGCGCCACGTACCCCTAGAGCGCGCGCTCTGCTTCGCTTCGAGCGCCCGCCGCTATGGGAAGAGCAGGCAGCGGACGCGCGCAGCGAAGCGGAGCGAACGCTAGGAGTACGTGGTATGACGCATCAAAGCTAACATGCTGCATTTATTTTAGTCTACCGTAATCAAAATGATTAGCAGGTGCCTACTTCAATTTACAGGGCGCTGATTGGCTGTTTTGCCCTCGTCGTACTTAGAGTGGGAATTTGAAAATTTGCATTTTTGCGTTGCGGATGTGAAGAAAAGAAAACGGACGGACGAACCACGAACGAACAAACGGGAGCCGAAAATTCGTCCGCTGTCCAGCCAGATTTCCGGTCGGTCTGTGGAGTTTTGCCAGAACAGAAGAAGCAGTACATCCTCAAGATGACGGACAAGCACAAGGACTTGAAGGAGGTTCCTGATGTGATTGTGAATCCGACCACTGGCAAGCGATATCTGAAGGGGAAGTTTCTGGGCAAGGGCGGATTTGCTCGCTGCTATGAACTCACTGACTCAGAAACGCAGCAAATTTACGCTGGCAAAATCGTCTCCAAGACTCTGCTTACCAAGAAACACCAGAAAGATAAGGTATTGGTATTCTGTGCTCATATGCTGTAAGTGTAAAGTTTGTCACCCTATGTATTGTACGTATGACAGGCATGTGTGTGTATACGTACATACATGCATACAGTACGCATGTGATGCTGCAAAGTTGGTATGTATGTGAGCCAAGTGTTGTGTTGCTGGAATGTTTCAGATGACGCAAGAGATAGCGATTCATCGTAGTCTATCCCACGATCACGTTGTGCAATTTGTTGGCTTCTTTGAGGATAAGGATAACGTCTACATCCTGCTAGAGATATGCAGAAGACGGGTACAGTTGCATTTTGCACTAGTGGGCTACACACGTGAGTAAACTCACGGGAAATTTCCCATAAAAGTATGTGATGAAGCATAGGGAGACTGGTGAATTCACCGTGAGTTTGAAAATACCTTGGGGTCACCATTGATCCTAAGCTCAACTTCAATCGTCATGCAGAACTGGTCTCAGCCAAAGGCAAACGAGCAGTCGGCGCTCTCTGGGACACCATAGGGAAACACCGCCCCCAGGTATTCAATCACCTATACGCCACTGTAGTCCTTCCCATCTTGCTCCATGCCTTCCCTGCTGCTTGCCCTACGCTTCATCAAGGTTGGGTAAAGCTGGAGCGAGTTCACAAATTTGCTGGCAAGTTGAGCACTAACACTTGGTCGATTGGTTACCAGCAGCTACTGGAACGCTTGAGCTGGAGACCGCTCGTCGAAGTAGCCTTTTCCCGCCAAATGACCATGATTTACAAGTACATACATGGACTGCACCACATGCCAGCTGGTGTCCTGCAACAGGAGCCGATCCCCAACAGAGCGTTTGGAAACATCCATCGCCTAGCGCGCCCTTCATCTCATCGCTACCAGCTCAAACTCGGTTCTCCTTACGATGTGGTCAATAGAGGAAAGCAACGGGCATCCAAACCACCATTGGAGCACGCGGTATCCACCTGGAATCTGCTGCAGCCCCAGCTTTTCATCAAGGAGGTTGAAGGAGAGGTCGTTCCATACGAGCCTAAGCTGCTGGAGTTTCGACGTCAGGTTGAGCGGAAGGAGCTTTTTCGAGCAGTGCAGCAGAAAGCAGCAGCCATGGAGCTTCACATCCCGCTACTAACTTGCTGATCCAGCGGGCCGCGTGGATTTGCCAGGAAGGAGGAGGCGAGAAAAGAAGAGCGAGAAGAGCTGAAAATCGAATGATTTCCGGACCGCAGCTTGTCAAATGACCTACTACACAGTTCTTGTTTTATGCTGGACTTTTACAATTAATGTATATCTACATACGTACTAAGTACATATTTGCGTACGTACATTATCGTAATCATTCCGGTACAACTATTATATGTTGTTGATCTCGTTTGATCTCGGCAGTTTGATCTCGTTGAGATTTTCTGTTAGTAGAGTTGGGTTTGTTGTATCGAGCAGTTTGCGAAAGTAAAAACCACCACCACCAACTCACCATCGTGTGAACACATGAGAAAAATTTTGCACTTGGGAGCAAGTGAGAATGCTCTACACGAAAAATAAAACTCGAAGTTCAAACTCACCGTGAATTCACTGTGAGTTTACTCACCGCGTGTGTAGCCCACTTTTTTGTACCGTACATTTCTGCATTCGCTACTTGCGTTATTATTTCTGAGTGGCCTCGCTTTTTCATGACCAGCCGATACATCGAAGTCACGAGTTCATCCAGAGGAGACGAATTTATTTCATTTCGGTTGCGAGTGCGGTCTGGGTGAACTCGTGACTTTGATGTTTCAGCTCTTGTTCATGATCAGGGGCCACTTCGCGACCACCCAGAAATAAAAACACAAGCAGAAAATATCATCGGAGTGTGACAATCAGCTCTCCTGACAAGTACAATATGTGTGTGGTTGCAGTCTTTGATGGAGTTGCACAAGCGACGTCGGGCTATCTCGGAACCTGAAACCAGATATTTCGTCACCCAGGTAGGGGGACTACATAAAATACGCCACTCAAAAACCGCCCCCCCCCCCCCCCCCCCCCCCCAGTGTCACGCTTTTTCACGTCACATCCGCCCCAACCCCCTAGTTTTGTGTGGTACGTAATGCATATGAAACTCCCATATGAAGGTGTACTGTAAAACTCCAAGAATAATGGACGTGCTAAATAAGTAGGAGTACACGAATCACGGACAGAAATCCGCATTTGTGAATCTATTTTGCGCAGCGCACCTTGAATGCCATAGCGAACTCTTACCGGCCAGACTATTACGGCACATTTTCTGGGACACCCTGTAAGCGACATAAAATACCCCCATACAAACAACTTTTGCGTCCCTTCAATTCGGACATCCCTTAAAAACTGCAGAATGAAGCATGAACCATTCATTGAATACAAATGCGGTGTATCTACATGCATATTATGAATGATTCCTTTTGTAGTTGGTGGACGCGTGCCAGTATTTGCACAACAATCGCGTGATACATCGGGATCTGAAGCTGGGCAATTTATTCCTCAACGACGAAATGCAGATCAAAATCGGAGATTTTGGCCTCGCCACCAAGCTCGATTTTGACGGAGAGCGGAAAAAGTATGTGCGCATCCTATCTACCACCTCTCTCTATTTTTTTCGGAAGGGATAAAGGGAATATGATGAGCCCTGCCTTCTTCTTTCTGCCATTAGTTCCCCCACATGTTAACTGTCTCCGATATGGGTTGGACCGCGGTCCGACTGCAGTCCGACCAATTTTCTCCTTTTTTTCCCTGGTGCTTCCGTTGTTCGATTCCGGTCCGGTCGTCTGACCGCGGTGCCAGCCCATATCGGAGAGAGTTAACAGTGTCTGTGCTTTGCTCTGCAGGACACTGTGCGGTACTCCCAACTACATTGCTCCAGAGATGCTGGGAAAGAAAGGACATTCCTACGAAGTCGACACCTGGGCCATTGGTAGATTCTTATTTGTGTCCGTCCATTGATGACTAGATGTTATGTGACAGAAGAAATTGCATATACTATACTGTTTGTTGGGTAGCGTGGGGGGAACCATCCACCCTGTGGCGGTTTTACCCCCATCTAGCCACGATTGTCAGTTTTTTGGCTAAGGAACGAATGAACAGACGCAGCAGTTTACCGAGATACAGTTTTGGAGAGCTATGTTCTGAATGGGGGGTAAAACCGTCACTCATAAGGTAGGCAGATTTGCCCCCCTCTACCCTATGCTGTATGTGCTTTTTGAATGTACGTATGGCATGTTTCTCCGTGCCTACTGCAGGCTGCATAATGTTTACGCTGTTGGTGGGTAAGCCTCCGTTCGAGACGCAGAGTCTGAAGGAGACCTACATGCGCATTCGGAAGAACGAGTACCACATTCCGTCCCGCGTGAGTCCGGCAGCCAGCAACGTCATCCAGCGACTCCTCTCCCCAGATCCCAACCAACGACCCACCATCTACGATCTCCCCGGCATGGAGTTCTTTGTCCAAGGTGATTGGACTGTGAATGTCATGTGTGAACAAAAAGCGCGCCCAGAGCTACGCCCGACAAGCACCAAAAGCGTCCCCCACCTGGGGACCCCGTCCCACAAGTGGGGGACGCCATGGGACGCCCACCCAAGGTGTTTTGAATCTGGCGTATCGTTTCTTTTTGGTGGGCCCTTTATGCATAGCATATGTCCCCAGCTCGGGGACGCCGTCGGGTTCCCCAGTTGAAGGACGCTTTTGGCTCGCGTAGCTCTGTGCACGCCTTTCGTTCGCAGATTCAAAGTCCTTCTCTATTATGGAGTCGTGGTTATACCTACCATCACTACTGCATGCCGCCCTGGGTTTATGGCCGCGTTTAGAACTGACGGACAGCGACAAATGCCGAAAATTATTCCAATATAGTTCATGGCTTTTCTGGCGTTTGTGCGTCTTGAGCCAGCGTCTACGTCGCACGTACGTCCGTCCGTTATCTGAACGTGGCATTTATGGTGGTGAAACGGTCATATGACCAGTTGTGTGCTCACTGTCTGTGTATTGATCATACTTACTTACTCAGGTTATTTGCCGAAGCGGTTGCCGACCTCTTGTCTGACGATGGCGCCCAAGTTTCCCTCGCAGGCCAGCGGCATCAACATTCAGGTGGCAACGGGGGCACAGTCGAAGAAACCCCTCAACGATAACTCCAACAGAGGTACTCTACTACTACTGTATATACACACACTATGTCGATCTATTACTCTACCTGCTTGCATGTGGAGAAAAGCAATCTTCATATGTACGTTCTCGTATATGCACTCGTAATGTATATGATGGTGCAATATGTAGCCTACATGAGTAGTCAAAAGTGAAATATTTACTTGAGTAAACTTACGGTGAATTCACGGTGAGTTTGAGCTTTGAGTAGCGCACTAAAAGATACGTATGGAGCCTCATGCCGCGTTCACCAGACGTCCGTAACGGACGTCGTCCGTCCGTAAAGCGTATCTAGGAGTACATGGCTGTTTGCGGTGTGCAATGTGCTCCACATGCAGTCCCCCTTCACCAAAAGCTTCCCCCCCCCCCCCCCACCCTTTACCTGCAGTAAACAAACACGCAAAAATAAAAAAGCCGAAGCAATTACTTTTTGCAATTTTGGTATATTTTTGAAAAAAGTAATTGCTTCGGCTTTATTTGCGCGTTTGCTATCTGCAGGTCAAAAATCGGCGAGGAGGGCGAAAACGGCACCTCCTCTTATGGGGCAAGGCGAATACGTCCGTTACCGATTGACGGACGGACGACGTCCGTTACGGACGTCTGGTGAACGCGCATGGCATCAGGCTTGAGCTGTCCCCTGTTCTGATCATGCATTATCGATTGTCTGTGACGCTCAACCTGAGCACTACTGTACTGTACTGTACTCTGTTGTATTGTTGTTGTTTCAGCCGTCGCGGTAGTGCCGGAGGGCGTGCTGAGTCCGCGGGAGCAGGTGAGGAAGGATATGCTGGCCGTGCCCCTGCGTCCCTTGAACTCGGTGCCGGAAGACGCCGTGTCCAACAACGCCGCCGCCAGTAAATCCCAGATGGACGCAGGCAGAGCCGGTAAGCCTGCACGCTGCTCATTTGGTCCACGAGTCCCCGCAAATAACAGATAGCAGAAGTAATATCGCGTGATCCACCGTAAAGAGGTCCATCGTACAAACGGGCAAAAACTTCTAGAAAATGACTGCCTCGAATATAGGAATCCTTGCACAGTCAAGTCCACTTTGCTTTGTATGAAAACGTGGACCACTTTATGGTGGTCCATGCGAAATTACTTATGCTCTGTTATTTGCTGGGCCTGTGGGGTAAGGTGTTTGTTAGTTTCAGTTACTGTACGTGGGCGGTAGGTCACATCTGAGGGTCATCTATGCCATGAGACCAAGCAAATAGCAGAGCATTAGCAATAATGCATGGATCACCGTAATGTTGAGGGCAAGGACTTTTACAAGGAACTTCTTCTTTGCCTTTGCATGAAAACGTGGACCTCTCGAAGTTTTTATGAAGGTTCACCCGTTACTACTTATGCCCTTCTTATGCCCTAGGCCAACCGCCCTAGGTGGTCGCGTTTCGTGCCCATCGTGAATGGCATGAATGTATGTGCCGTGTATGTTTTGTGTGGTACGGAGGGAGGGTATACTTTGTTTCAGTGGGAGAGGATCAGATGCCGTCCGACTATTACCTGAGCGATCTGTACAAACAGCTCACTCAGCTCTGGTACACGAGGCCTGGCGAGAAAGCCCTTATTCAGCAAGGTATCCTGCACATCAAGTCTACAGTAGATCGCATGCCTGCTGCATGTAATCCGACCAACCTACCCATACCCACGTGTGTGTGTATGTAATGTGCGTTGGAAGATTCGAGGAAAAAAATTTGCCAGCGCCAGGGAATCGAACCCTGGACCTCTCGCGTTAGTTCAAGGCGAGCTCCCTAACCATTGAATTACATATGGTACCTGGATTGACCTCAGACACGCAATTTTCCATTTTGCCGGTTTTCCTTGGAGAGGGCGCGTATTATAGTCTGGCCAGTAGGAAGAGTTCGCTATGGAATTCATCAAGGCGCGTTGCGTAAAATGGATTCACAAATGCGGATTTCTGCCCGTGCTTTGTGTACTCCTATTTTGCAGAAGTACGTGCAAACTACACAGGACGACTTGAGTCCCATAGCCAACTCTTTCTGGCCCGACAATAGTACCTATTCAGTGCTACATTACGTAATGCGTTCCGCAGCTGCTAACTTTGATTCCTGAAAACGGCCTGCATACATTATGTTGGTTTAGTCGATGGCGACCCCGCGGTATTTAGTGAAAGCTTGGATTGGTGTCTGCGGGGTTGTCGACCTTGTTCAATCATCTGGAAGCAGAAAAGGATTTGGAAGAACTGACAACAAATGACGTGGACGACCCCGCAGACACCGATCCAAACTTTCACCAAATACCGCGGGGTCGCTATTAACCAACCCAATCGCGTTACCGCATATCGTAAATACCTATATGTACACGTGTGCAGAAGAAGCTGAGGATCCGGCAGCGTGTCCGGTGTTTTGGATCAGCAAGTGGGTGGACTACTCGGACAAGTACGGCTTGGGCTATCAGCTCTGCGACAACTCAGTCGGCGTTCTCTTCAACGACTCCACAAAACTCATCCTGGACGGTGCCGGCATGTAAGTAGTACAGTACCAATGATACATAACAGTCTCTTTATAGCGGTAGTACGAAACCGCATTATTCTCTTTATTCATTATGCGCTACGCCACACATGGCATGAGTAAGTTTGGATACGTACACAGCATGAAGGGTCTCTCAATCAATACCACACAGAAGTACACAGCTTGTCGGGTGGGTTACTTTACGTACCGCTCAAGCTGAACTTGTCGAGTCAAGATCTTGGTGGGAAAAGCCGATAACAGTTAAACGTAGTAACGTAGTACCCGTTGCTGCGGTTGCTTGAGTACAGACTTATTTCCTTCTACAGAGTGTCCCGAAATAAACCGGCCACCTTTCCGGGCATGTAACTCTGGAACGACACTTGAGATTTTCATGCGGTTTTTCTATTTTGTAGTCAAGGCTTCAACTGAGATCTGTACAAAATTTCAGCTATTTGGTCCACATACTTCGGAACTTACGACGGTTTGAATCTCGAAGTTCAAAATCGACGTTTTTCTTCAGTATGGAGAAAAATTCGGCCTTAATTTTTCAAGATACCCTGTTCCATGCGTTTGCTATGGTGAAATTGGGGTTACTGCGTGAGATTCACATTTCCTAGCATTTTGGGACTTCTTTTTCATTACGAGACTAATATGTCTTGGACCCATGCACAATAGACCACTAAATCGGCACTACCAGTTAGAAAAACCCTCGTTTTTGACCGCCGGAGAAAGAAGGTGTTGGGCAAATCCACACGAAAACGGGAAATTTTTTGAATATTTTGTCCATGACCATCTCCGATTTTGCTCAAATTTTACACATTAGTAGTACCAGATAGGCCAACCTTCCGTGTAAAATTTTAGCCCCCAGCTCCAAGCGGTTCCAGCAGTATGACCCCACAAAGGTCAGGGTTTGGAGCCACTTTGGCCGTAAGCTGCCAATGTTCAAAGTGGATTATCTCACCTTCTAAAAGGAAGAATAATAGCTTATGGGGTATCATTCGAAAGCTCTTGACCTGCTCTTTCAGATTGGCTTACAAAAATTTTGGCTACCTATAACCCTTTAGGAGCTACATTCAATCAAAAACTGTATGTTTGATTTTCTCAAAAAGCCCATCTCCGATTTTGATTTTGAGTTGATTTTTTGAAAAGAACGCCCCTGATTTACCCTACGTACAAAGTTTTGGGCTGTGTATTTGCATTTTAGACTGAAAAAATAGCGAAAATGTTAGTTTTTATACCCCGTGACGAGAAGCAAATAATCATCAAATAGGGTAAAACTTGCCCATATGCACCGAAAATCTCTGTTTGAACTGTATTTTCTGTTAGCCTGCAAAATTTTAGCCATATGAGCGCATTTTGTGCATTACATTTCTTTAGACAGCTGCAGTAGTGGCAAGAACATTGTTTATAACCCTTTATGTGGCCACTTCCATGTTAGTACATAAATGCTTTCGAACACATTTGTCATCATTTTGAAAGCAGTAGGTGGCACAACATTGTGCAATAGTTAGGCAATATGGCTAAAATTTCGCAGGCGATCAGAAAATACAGTTCAAACAGAGATTTTTGGTGCATATGGGCAAGTTTTACCCTATTTGATGATTATTTAGTTCTCGTCGCGGGGCATAAAAACTCACATTTTCGCTATTTTTTCAGTCTTAAATGCAAATACACAGCCCAAAACTGTGTACATAGGGTAAATCAGGGGCGTTCTTTTCAAAAAATCAACCCAAAATCAAAATCGGAGATGGGCTTTTTGAGAAAATGAAACATACAGTTTTTGATTGAATGTAGCTCCTAAAGGGTTATAGGTAGCCAAAATTTTTGTAAGCCAATCTGAAAGAGCAGGTCAAGAGCTTTCGAATGATACCCCATAAGCTATTATTCTTCCTTTTAGAAGTTGAGATAATCCACTTTGAACATTGCCAGCTTACGGCCAAAGTGGCTCCAAACCCTGACCTTTGTGGGGTCATACTGCTGGAACCGCTTGGAGCTGGGGCCTAAAATTTTACATGGAAGGTTGGCCTATCTGGTACTACTAACTTGCAAAATTTGAGCGAAATCGGAGATGGTCATGGACAACACCTTTCCTGTTTTGGTGTGGAATTGCCCTGTTTGAGCACCTTCCACAGGGCGTACGAAGCTAAAATTTTGTACAGATCTCAGTTAAAGCCTTGGCTACAAGATAAAAAAACCGCATGAAAATCTCAAGTGTCGTTCCAGAGTTACATACCCGGAAAGGTGGCCGGTTTATTTCGGGACACCCTGTATATTGCAGAGTAAGTTTGTTATTTTCCAAAGCGAATGAACCCAGGTTTGGCGTAGTGTCGTTTGTTCGGAATTGCTGGGACGGGAAGCCGCTCTTCCGATCGTTTGCTATGGCCTAAATGGCTAAATTCGCATGTTTACGCCACAGAAACCTGTTCATGCGCACATACAGTACACCACTATGCGCGACTATCTCTTATACTACCATGGGTCGTGATTAAGGAAGTGCAGGATTATATTGTAGACATCCGTTTCGTGATGGACCTACATGTACAAAGTATGGCGCAAGCATGGACACATAAATGGACCGTACTTTGGCCCTGAAATGGAACACGTCCACGCTTTCGCCATGCTTTATGTACAGCGGCGTTGACCGCTGTGTAGGTCCATCACAAAGCAGAGGTCTACAAAATCATCCTGCACTTCCCGAATCACGACTCGGAGTAGCTTTTGTTTGGTTTTTCTTATATTATTTTTATTTATTTCTTATCAGGCTAACCTTTGCGACACAGTTTGTCGAGCGCACGCTTCTCTTTTTCATCCGCGTAGTTATTATTGGCTGATTGATGACTCGCTTCGTTATTGCTTTGCGACGGGACCTGCAGGTATTTGCATATGGCCGCGACGACAGCTTCGTCGTGTTTGCTGCGACTGCCCAATCCTTGCGCCTTTGCACCAGATGCCAGCATGAGTAGGCAAGCGATCGCCATCAGTATTGCTAGCTTAGCCATCGAGTTCCGACTTAGCAACGCCGTTGTAACCATTATTATTGCATACTTCTTTGATCCTGCTGTGGAGAATAGTTTCTTCCTATTCTAAGGTTTTCGTCTTTGGGTTTATGTAAGTCTGTACACTGTAGTCGGCTGCTGTAGAGAAGGAAGCACGCCCGTTGCCCGTATTGCGCGGAATAGTACGTTCTTTTCTCGGTTTTGAGAGTGTGGATCCATGCATTCTGCGGAAAACAGCTTGGGGCGGAGTTGCTTCTCTCCAGCGAACCGACTGTACGTGCGCACTGGGCTGGCGTTTGATTGATAGTGGGATCAGCACGAACGAAGGGGGTGGTGGAGAGGGGGGGGGGGGGGGCAGGCGCAGCAAAGAAGTGTCACGCGAGGGTTCGTTAGGCGTTAGCACCATGCAGGATTGATGATAAGCGTAAGAGTGACAAGCAGGAGAATAGGAAAATACCGGGCGAAGAATAGAACAAACGACTTTGATTAACACCTACCCGAGTCAGACTGCTCCTCACTAATTTCGGTTGACCGCGGTGGCGTAATTGTTCGCCATCAATGAGGAGAACCCATGTTATGGGATATACTATTATGCGGGGTCTAATAGGTATGTCGGATGATTCTAGTTGCACAACCATTCACCGTCAGTGAGGAGCAGTTGGGGTAGGTGTTAAAATCGCATGTGGTATGAGTGACATGGGCATAGCTATGCATGCTCCTACTGCCTGACTGTACATAAAGTAGCAGGCTTTTTTTTCTTATTCAAAGGCGAGAAGACTGATAATTATTGCATTCATTCTGATGTGAAATATTCATGTCGTTTTCTTTCAGTGAGTGTTGGCTGTGTTTCAGGCAAGTGCAGTATGTGGAGAGGGACAATCGGGAATCGTACTACACGATGGAGAACGATGGCGGCAATCTGCCTGATGCGCTGAACAAGAAGGTCATCCTGCTCAAGTACTTCAGAAACTACATGAACGAGCATCTTCTCAAGGTACGTATGTGCATCCATGCATGCATACGACACAGTAGTATACTGTATACTGTAAGTAGACTACGTATGTGCTACATTTTGGTACGTACGGAGTAATAGAGCTAGTAGGGTACTATGGGGCAAACCTGGACATGGGAAAATCCGGCCACCTCAGATTCAGGGCTGCATATCTCCGCAATCAATGGACTGATTGAAACAAATATTATTTCAATCGATTCCTTATCCGTGCACTCTCTTCTTTCAAATGAGCTACTGGGTACATCATTTGCTGAAACAGCAAGTTCAAAAGTAGCTTAGGTGGCCGGGTTTACCCCATACTACCCTATCACTAATGAAAGGTTGTTCCTTCCTTTCTAGGCTGGGGCGAATATGGTTCCGAAGGAGGGCGATGAGCTGGCGCGTCTTCCCTTTCTCCGCACCTGGTTCCGCACTAGATCCGCTATCGTCCTTCATCTCACCAACGGAACTCTGCAGGTGCGAATCGAATGTACTACACTGGTTTGTACTGTACTACACAAACAATTACGTATTGTATCTCATGGCAGATTTTATGAGGTGGTTAGAAGCTGGAGGATGGCTCAATGATTTGAGATGAATGCATGGACGTTTTTTGCAGGTGAACTTCTTCAAGGATCACACGAAGCTGATTCTGTGTCCGTTGATGGCGGCAGCCACCTACATCGATCCGAATAAGAACTACTCCACCTTCCGCTTCTCCCTCCTAGAACGCTTTGGATGCAATCAGGAGCTGGCGTAAGAGAATCACATTGTGTACGTACTGTATGTGTATTTATGTGTCGCGAGGTGAACATAGGAGAAAGGACACCGTTCATTGGGGCAGCCGAAAATTTTTCTGGGGTATGCTGGAAATTCTGGGGGTATGTCAAAAAATTTTCCTGGGAGTATGCGGCAGCCCCCAGACTTCAGCTCCAGCACAACTCCACTGACAGACTCCCACCCTGGAAACCGTGCTGATGTTTGTTTGTGCATGTGTATGCATGGTTGTACTTGTACATACTACGTACGTACACATACCATTCGTGATGTGGTTGTACATAGAGTGTGCGTACGTACCTGCGTTCGTGTTCACATGTTTGTATAGTATTCGTGCATGTGTGCGTACCTAATGTGTACAGTGTTTGTATCCACACGTGTAGGACGCGACTGAAGTATGCACGTACGATGGTGGAGCGCCTGTTGACGAGCGGCAGCAGCAGTCGCCCAGGCGCCCTGAGCACGGCGGGGAAGACGCAGAGCGGCGCCAGTCTACACCCGCCCTCCGTCTCCTCCAACGGAAACAACGTGATATGATGATACGGATACGTATAACCGCACTCAGTCCCCAACCAACTGAACTGACAAGACTGCTGTGCTTGAGCGAGAACACTGCCAATTTGAATGAAACTAACTGCAGGCGACCGTATTATTTTGCGTGTACGTATCGTATCAGCAGGGTTTAACCCCGTCCATAATCTCAGATGGCCGCCTGGCCGCATACACCCCTCGCGGCCACCCCGGCTACGGCCATGGCCACTTCTGGCCGCAGCCACCCCACGGCTATGGGTAGCCACGGCCGCAGGGTGGCCGCAAGGGGTGTATGCGGCCAGGCGGCCATCTGAGATTATGGACGGGGTTAAGAGGCACCCGGGGGATTCTGTAGATGGTGTGTATGTAGGGTACGTACTTGTGTATCGTTGCAAACGAGAGCTGTTTTGTTCAACTTTTGTACGTTTATTAGGTTGGGTAGGGAGGGAGGGGTGTCAGCGAATGGTGGTATCGAGTATCGACTTGAAGCTGCTGTTTTCCTACCGAAATGTACTAAGTACCTTTGTACCTACGTAAACTATGCAGGTTTGAAGAGGAAAATTGAAAGTTTGGTGCGTCCATGTGTAGGTACTATACAGGATCTCTGGTTGGTCACAACGTGTCGTGGGTTTCTACTTTCTTGTGTACAGATGAAAGCGATCATTTTTATCGCCGTTGTTTCACCGTTGTGTGCCTATGGTTCGACCAGTGAGAAGTGTTTTTGGGCGTTTCTCGTGCTTGCTGCGACAAATCGAAACTCCTTCACGGATTATTCTCCGCATTCCTATATTCTGCGGGAGTACATGTAAATGGCGCATCACGGGCTATGGTCCAGAGACAATTCTCGCTGAACGGGCTGTAGCACTGTATGTATGTATATGTTTACCGCGGTTATGTTTGTTTAGTGGTTCGCACTCTTGTATGATACGTTCTTATCAATTCTCTGATTATTCAACACCTCTTGTGTACAACAAATACACAGTATCTTTGACCGTAATAATAATAATAAATTATTCTATCATTTCTTCCTTCCTCCAAGTACAGGCAAAGAAAAGGCGTTGATAATGCTCTGTCTAGCCGATCGGCACAGTAGGATACTGCGGGCGTGGGGTAAACCCGGCCACCCAAGCTGTCCTTTGACGAAACTAGGGGATATAGGCTACACCCAAAAAATACGGTAGGTGTGGCCGGATTTTGTTATGGCGGGTTTGCCCCATACATAGTACCCACCCATTGTTTGCAATTTGGCTGCTTGTTTTGCATATGACGCGTTTCTCCGCCTACCTGCTCCGGGTTACAGAATTTATCCGTCATAACGGATCTGGAAATTCAACGAAAACCAAATAAATAACACGCAGGCTACCTACTTGCCATCATCTCTTGGAGTAGCTTTGTCATTGACAATGACAATGGGGTTGTGCTTTTGCTTTGTCAATGAATATGAGAAGTAATGACGTGATGTCATTTTGTCTGCCATTGTCATATTGCAGCAGCTGGGCTGACTTCTTGTTTGTATTGGGCAAGCCGGCTTTATTTTTAGCCAACAAAAAGCATAGCAGGCATTTGTTGTGGTTTTCGGGTCCTAATGTCGACGTCACACATTGTTTGGGGTTCATTTGGCCTCTTGGCAGGCAGGGTGGTGGGTTGGTGTTGAATGAATCTCGTGCGTACTATGTACGTACATGCAGACAAGCAAGGTACATCCTCATCCTCAGTAGTGAGGCTGAACTTCACTAATACGTAGTGTGACGTCGACGAGTAAAAATCGTGGGTTGAACAATTGACAAAAGGACACTAAACTTTCATTCAAAAGTGGGAGGAGAAGATCTTTTTCGCATTCTCCCTCCTTCGTCGGCCGACTTGAAAAGAAGTGGTGGCGGCATTGTCTCTTGTTGTTCCCAACCTCCCAACAAGAGAGCGACAGAAGGACCTGACACTGACATTGACACGAGAGAAGATTGTTGCAGAACTATTTTTCGTTTATTGTTCTTCTCTCCGCTTTGCCAGCCAGTCGGACGACAAAACCGTCACTTCCAGCCTGACACCCCCCATCTGTCAAACTGACCCCAAAAGTGTAACCAACCACGTTACGTTATTTCTGTGTCCTAAACCCCGTCAAGAACATGATTCATCCCGATTACTTTTGTGACCAGCCCACTGTGGACAGATGGCTACCAACTGCTCGGCAAATCAGAAGTGTCCACGTCCAGAGAAAGCCATTGATGATTCAACTGGTCAATGAGCAATTTGATGGTCACTATGCTGAAAGGAAACCAAACCTGGTTGTGACCAAGCCTGGGCTGAACATGGAGAAGCTCACTGACTCTTACAACATCCATCTCCATCCTGACATTGAGCCATTGGATGTTGCAGAAGACATCCACAGAACTGATGGGTCAAGACCGGAAGCTATGGATGGCCATCAAGATAATGCTGCTGAAAGCACTGCCTGCTAACAACACTCCTACAGTGGGAAACACAAACTACATGATCCCTAAGGGTCAGCTTGAATGTACGCGTCATACGTGCAATATGTTTTTGGTGTAAAAGCCCTGTGTTGTTATGATTGCGATCTCTGTGGGTGAGTCAGGTATAGGTGTGAAGTGAAAATGAATGTGCAAGAAAGTTCAACTGGCGGCAGACATTTTTTATTGGATTTCGCTATCCTTACAGTAGGTTCTTAGTATTTATTTATGTATTTTCTGAACTCAGTGACCTTTCCCTCCCTGTTCCATTGTGCATTCTGACTAGTATTGTACAGCACGTAAATGTTTTATTTGAATAAAAATCGTGAAACAATTGACCCAAGGACAGAACACAGATGTGAAGAATACATAGAATAGAAAACAAGGACCAATGAACGGCTTCAAGGCTGCCAAAAGAAAAAAGAACAAACACAATATTTTTATGCCGAATGGAGTTCCAGAAAAATTGGACATATTCCTCAATTCTGCGAATACTTCTTACCCAACAGAAATGAAAGCCCCAAGCAGCAAACAAACACACACCTGCTGGGTCAAAACTGATAGTAACAAATCGCTATCCCCGCTTATGTAATCAATGTTAGCATCACAAGCAATTATAGCCGAAAAAAATCATTCACTCAATACACAATCGATCATAACAAACAGCTATTTTGTGCACACTGAACAGTTGAGAAGACTCGTACGTAAATGATCCTAATCTATCACACTGCAAACCATGAAGCCACCATCACTGCTTTCGCAAGTACGTACAGCATGCATATGCACAATAACCAAACAAGTTACGATAAGATTTAAAAGGGTACTGCGGGGTGAGCCCAGCCTGAAAATCTCGTCGTGCTTTCGGGGCTGGATCTCCAACGATGGTACTCATTATTAAGACACAAATCGGATTAATCAATTTCTTGAAACTCTCCCCTTTCAAATGAGCTATTTTGTTCATCATTTGCTGAAACAGCAAGTTCAAACGAGGTTAAGTGGCCGCGTTTA
>JASAMW010000079.1:0-79618 GCA_030247985.1 Epsilonema sp. ZAB3_2
GACGTCACTCCCCCAAATATCGGGCGGAGGAAGTGTCCGGACGTACGCGTGATTTAGCTTCCGGTATTCTAAGGTCCGTGGCATGCCATAGAGGCTAAATCAAGTCAAACTCTAATCATACATTCACTACCATTCGAAAAAAATGCAGCAGTATTGCCATTTGCCATATTTTCCGATATTTTGGTGGAAGAATTGTGCAGTAGTCAAAAATTATGGTGAAATGTTGAAAAATTGTGATCTAATTTTCTCTGCTGTATTTCTCACTGCCAGTGCAGTATTTCAACTCAAAATTTTTACCAAGTAAATGCCAAACGCTCGCGAATATAAGGGCAAAATTTGAGCAAAATCGGTGCAGGGTAACCCGTTGAAATTGGCAATCAAAATCGTAAAGGAGAAAAAAACCACCCTGTACGAGTACAAATGACGATAGGCACCGATTAGGGCGGGCTATACACGAGGGGGCTATAGTCGAGGGGGCAATACACGAAACATACAGAAAGTCCGACGAAATTCCGACCGACACACATTCACTACGCACCAGCGATGGTGTAGCAGGTACAGTAGTATATTGCTTTAATTCATTACTGGCTTTATTGGCATAAGACACACAGGGACACGAGTACGACTGGAAAGTGGAAAGAGCAGCAGCAACGTAATGGCGACGACGTACGGAAATATGAGAGCCAAGAAAAAGCCACACATGCATATGCACACAAGGTATAAATGTATGTACACAGGTGTCAGTAGTCGAGTTGAGTAGAACTCAGTATGAATCTTCTTCGAGGATGCTCTTTTTTCGATTTCTCGAGCAGCAGACCACGGCGACGATGATCGCAACCAGCACTAGAGGTAACACCAGCACGATCACCACGCTGGACATACATCACACCCAGCTGACAGCTCCTTCCGTCCAACACCCCCCCAGCTCACAAAACAATGATCTAAGCCTCCGTTCTTCCCGAAATAATCAGCAGCACACATCGAGGCTCAGGTCCCCAGACAGCATTGTCGTTTCCTTCATATCCGCAGAGAACAGCACAACGGCCATCTTCACTGGGCTTGCAAGTGTCCACTTCCTTTTTGTCCTTGTCGCAGTTCTCCTTGCAGATGCCCTCGCATTTGATCGGCTCTTGAGGCACCCCTGGAGGAGCAGGTGATGTCATTGACTGCGTGGATGGGGACTCCATTCCGGCCGTAGTAGTCAGGTTGCTAGTGGCTGTCTCCGTCTGGTTGTCGGTAGTGTTGCTGCTGCTCCCAGTCACAGGCGCACTGCTGGTGTGAGATGTTGTGGTTGAGACGTCTGCTGGCCCAGTTGGTCCAGATGTGATGGGATGACTGCTGGATCAGAAGTCCGTTGCCGCTGGTGATGTTGAGGGTGAGATTCTGCTGCTGGGGGTTGAAGGCGAGCTTGCAGAGACTGAGAGTGAGGCTTGCCCAGGAGGAGAAACGCGACCACGCTTGCCAGTATAGTTTGTACTGAAGGCACCCCCGTCTTCGCCACCTCCCCCCGGAGCAAAGGGAGCAGCCGACCGTATATAGGGAAAAAAGAAACAGAAAGAAAGCAGGAAACTGTTTAGCAATCATTATTCGTTCCAAGATTGTATTCTTTGATTGTACGATGCGTGACAGTGTACCCAGACCCTTGAACTACTGCAAGTGAACTGTCCCTGACCTTTTAGGCCAGAAGATCGCTTTAGCATTTCCTGGTGCTGATCGATGTTACACCGATTAAAAGTATGTCATGCATGTTGCCAAACGACTACTTGTTTGTATGTCCCTTGCCTCTACGGTGTTGTTGTTCAGTTCCAATACAATAAGTTAGTAGTCCTAATAATCTGTATACATATATGCGTAGGTACCTATGTAGTACAGGCTGTTTACTATGATATTCAACCTCTAAACGCTTATAACTTCTGTATTAAGAAAGGAATTTCAACCAGGTTTTGTTTATTAGAAACTTGAAAATATGGCTGACAAGCGTGCAAAATTTCAATTAACGTACACTTACTATTAACGAAGAAACAAGCCGCTACTGTCTTTCAGTTCCCGATTTTTTGATGTGTCCGCCTCTGTCCTCCACAATCTGTGCAGCCGTCTTCAAAACTCGGAAAATAATTTTTTTCATGTTCATAGGGATGGCGGCACTGTTTCCTTATGTTTTGGCATTGTGTAAGCTGCAGAAGATCCGAATGGATGCTTGAATGGAGCGGAACAGCACACCTCCTTCCACGTGGACTTCAATAATCGAGCGCTTCTCGCGCTACTGCCTATTTTGACCCCAATGTTTGAGGCTTCATAATTCCCTTCGTACTTAAGACCCATCAATGAAATTTTGCATGCTTGTCGTCAGCATATTTTCAAGTTTCTAATAAAAAAAACCTGGTTGAAATTCCTCTCGTAATACAGAAGTTATAAGCATTTTAGAGGTTCCATATCATAGTAAACAGCCTGTACATGTGTATGTACTGTATACGTCGTGCAACTACACTACGTACATCTACATACATACATACCCTACATACATATTGGATATGTCGACAAGATATCTCGTCGACATGCATAGGCAGTAGAAAAAGAAAGTGATGCGCATGTCACGTTGATGACTGGCATAATTTATCACAAATTACTTTTCATCACCCGGCCGTAACTAGGTACCTCAACCTAACAACAGCTTGTTCTTGTGTCCAAGCAGCACGCTCATCCTCTCGTTCATTAGCGCAGTGCAGCAGTTTAGTGTAGCATTTGGATTACAGTAACCACACTCTACGTCAACAGTTTGACAATCCGTGCTCGATTTTTTTTACTGCGCGTCTTTATTTTCTTACGGCTCTCAAGTCTCAGACTCCCAGGGTCAGTAGGACCATGCAAGGCCACAGCAAGTATTCCACTAACAGCGCACTTATTCAGCTAAAACAGAAGCTCAAATTATTCACGAGAAAAACTGTATACACGCTGTTACCGTTCTTGACTCTGGTGGCCTTGTTAATGCTGTCAACGTTATTATTTTACGCCCTTCAAATGTGGAGTACGATAAAGCCGTTGCCCACATTACCTGTCGTGGCTGATCAAGGACGATGTTCCGACAGCGACACAACAAACCGTACCTCATTTGCCAAGGCGTTCTACTTCACTGGAACAGTCTTCACTTCCATTGGTAAGAATGGCAAGTATTTGGCGAAAATACAACTAAGTTACTACAAAAATAGTAGGTGAGTGCGAGGTAATTCGGGCAAGAGAAAATTCGGGTGCATGTGGCAATGTGCGCAACCTTCGGGGGGATAATTCCCTGCCATTCGTAGTGTACAGTATGTGTATGTACATATTTTATTGTCGTTGAATAGGTAGGTTATATCAAGATCTTTGTTTTGTTGTCCAGGATATGGCGACGTAGTCCCATGCACATGGTTAGGGAAGTTGCTGACGGTGGTCATGGCGTTGGTTGGTGTGCCTTTAACCCTTTTTTGTCTGGGTCGACTCGGTCGGATCCTTCGAATTGGTGCAGATCGCGTTTGGCGACGCGTGAAAACGTGTAACTTTACGCTCCGACGCAAGGTGACAATGACGTCATCGTCAGGTGAGGACGTGTCACAAGAAGAAGGTGAAGGTCTTCCGTTGGCTGTTGGCTTGCTTCTGGCGGTCACCTGGACTCTGATTAGTGCCGCTTTTTATTTGGCGATCCAGTATCCGGATGATGACCATCGTCCTCCGTCATGGACTTATTTTGATGCCATCTATTTTACTATCATTTCCACATTCACCATCGGATTCGGTGACTATCATCCGGTGGATAGACGAGTGGATTGGATCGGGTTCATTTTCGTCTTCGTCGGCCTTTCCCTGGTCTCTCTCTGCGTCTCCATCGCGCAGATGAGCATGGAAACGCAGCTGAACCGCGTCATTCGCACCATTTCACAACTATATCAACAACAGGGAGGACAGCTGGAGGTGGATCAGGCGACTGGTCGTCTCATACTCTCCACTGATCAGAAAGACGTGGCCAACGTCGTCCTGGAAATGTGGAAGGCGGATCCGAAAGGCCAATGGCTGCAACCGCTTCTCGCCGCTCCGTCGCCTCGTCGTGACGGTGAGGTTGATCCTGCAACGGCGCTCAAATCCACCAAGCTTCTGGGCCAAAAATGGCGCGCAAAGGCTGCGGACGGTGCTTTGGAGAGACAAAGAGAATCGGCGGAGCAGCTGAAAGTATTCTGTCATAGCGAGACACAGACTGACTGGAGCACTTTCCAAGCTGATCCAAGAAGACGGAACAAAGTGCCGCGGACAAGAGCTCGGCATGCCGGCAACAGGATCTCACCGTGATTTCACCATCCTTTTTCTGTGTCATCAGTACAGTAGGTATTCAATTCACTTTTCAGACCACGATCCAGTTGCCACCAGAGGATTCAAAGCATGACGGACGGACGATATTGTTGTGTTGTATGGTTTGGTGCGTACGTAGGTAGGTAAATAAATACCTTACTTCTTCTCGGTTTCATTTAGATAAAAAAATGCTCTTTTCCATTTATTGCTTATTATTTGAAAATTGTAAGTATAGTTAGATAATATTGCAGATTTTAAGTCAAATGTAGGTGCTATATTATGTACTTGTATGTACACACTACCACTACACAGAATATACGTACTACGTAGCATTTACGTTGGCGGTTTCAGATTTGAATGGAAAGGTGTCAATCGAGTTTAACTTTTCATGCTTTAGGGTCGGTGTCCGCTGTCCGGTGAGGAAGAATAGGATACAATTGGAATATCATCATCCTTGCTTACGCGTTGCTTTGTCATGAGCTGATCTAGTGAAGCACCGGCGGTTATTTTGTTAACGCCTACTGATCCGCTGCCGGTTTTTCCTCCAGAGGGTGATGAATGTGAACCCGAATATGACGTTGCTTGAGTTGTCATCGTAAGGGAATGATCACGATACTGATGAGACAACTTGGCGGAAAGGAGTTGTTCCGCTCTCGTGACAGGATTCCCTTTCAATTCTCGCCGATAGCACAGATAACATATGATTGAGGAGATTACTGTAGCAGCCAACCCCGATAGTGCAGCACCAAGCGCGATCCAAAACCAGGCAGCTGTGCCGCTGGAAGACACAGATATGTACAAGTGCAATAACTTGGTACATTGTAGGGATAGGGATAGGATGGCTTATATTGGCTTATTTCTTACAGCTTACGTATATACTGTACATATAGGGACCAGACAGAGGCATAGTAAACAAATACCATGTATGTAAAGGTACAACCAAAACCCACACCTGCATTGTGGAGTGCATATTCCAAGCTCAAATTCACAAGCAGCCGCCTCTCGAAAGCCGTCGTCGATACACATTAACTCGCAAACTGCGTCACACCTAGAATAATCACAAAAGGCAACGAAGTATGTACATACACCCCCTATCCCCCATCGCAATCTACATCCTATACCTGTACATAATCTACCGAGTGTGCAAGTAAATGCAAGTGGCTTTTACTTGCACGTCGCTTTGCATATTTGTCCTTCCTCTGGGTCATCGATCAACTCACATGATAGCAAAGGTAATGGTTCTCTGAGGTTGGCACAGTCTCGAGCACAAATTTGCGTGCAATTACTAGAAGCGTCTGCCATTCCCACAGTTAGTTCAAGCATCCAGTAGAATGCTGTGAAAACAGAAAAACGCCCGTGAACTGCCATTAGGAAAAAAACGGCTGGCGTTGGTAGGAAGACTTTTCACCAGCTCACCAGCAATGCAAGAAGACAACTTGCCATGAGGAAACCAACAACAAAAATGACTCTTGAAACCTGGAAAACGCTGTCGCGATTTGTATTCATTGTCTTTATGCAGTAAAAAGATTTACCTTTTTACGGATAAAACGGCAAGTTTTGATGGTAACTAACTGCAGCTCAACTCGCACAAATTACCACAAACATATTTGGAAATGTCCGTGCCCATAGTGAAAAAAGCCCCCATAGTGAAAAAAGCATAAAAATTTATGTTTGCAATTTGAGCCTAACTTCTTTGGTAGAGGGACTACGGGGCTGATTTTCTATGCCCAATCCCAATTGCAGAAGCCTGTGTTATAAAATACAAAAAAACGAACTGAAATCGAATGCTCCTTTGAGGAATGAGAGGCACAAACACCCGAAGAGTTTATTCTGATACACCCTGTACATTTCAAGCAGGAGATACGATGGGATGGCCCGAATTACCCCCTTAGCCCGAATATTACCCCGCACTACTATGCTTACTGCTTGTTCCGTACGTACGTGCTTACTTTCTCTCTAGGAATTACCCTGCACAGCAGCAATCACTTCACGGCTGTTTTCTCGTGGTACAAGGAACTTCTGGCCTATGACGGATTGAGGCCTTCTCCCGTAAGGACGATGTATTCCAAGTTTCTACAAGCGAAGGTGCCGTGTCACGCTCTCTACTTCCAATACGAGTGATTGCGCACGTGTACGTATACTGTACTTTTATAATTATGACGAGTCGAGTGTCTGTGAGTTCCTACCTGGTTTGTTCTTACTATAATAACTCTATAGCCCTTTAGGCTATAAATCTTTAAATGTCCCGCGGAAGAGATTTACTGACACTCAGTCAGAAATGAACAACAACCGTACATACATACTGTACGTAATGTACCTACCATACACATACAATCATCCACCCTTGGTCAGACAACACAATAAAACCTGAGACTGATACGTTATCACCTTACTAGCGCGTACAGTACTAACCATCATAACGTACAGCTACTACAGATACAGTATCACACTACAGGGAGGGTGGGTGGGGAAAAACAGCTGAGTGCGACAAAATCAGCCGCAAACGTGCGTCGCCTCACCGTCCCTGCACAAGAAACAAAGTTCCAACTCAACCGGCAAACCGGCGCGACTTTAGGTGCGGGCGTGGGGAGCAGACAGTGAAATAATTACACACGCACAGCGCCCGCTCCCCCTTAAAGTAATATAGCCCTTTAGGCTATAAATCTTTAAATGTCCGCGGGCTTGCCGGAAGAGATTTACTGACACTCAGTCAGAAATGAACAACAACCGTACATACATACTGTACGTAATGTACCTACCATACACATACAATCATCCACCCAATCTTCTCATGTCTTGACACGTTTCGACTGGCCTCCACGCATTCAGTCCGTAATCCCACCGGACGTGCTCACAGCCTGGCCGCTGCAGGATTTGGAAGCCACCCCGTCGCCTCGGCCCGCCAGCTTCCTCGCCACTATGGCCAGTTTCTCCACTGGTGGCACCACGAACCTGAGGTACACATCCGTCTTCCACCGGCCCAGTTATTTGAGCTCCAAATCCGTCAGCCCGGCCTGATTTGCAGAGGTCGCTCCTCCTAGCCGCCGCCCGTTTGGGCTTAGACCAGTTAGGTCTATAGCTCCGCTCATACGTCCGCCGGGCAGCACCACCAAAACCGGCTCTCTTCCTGCTGTGTCTGTCTTCGTCTTCTTCCGCTGCAGACTTCCCCTTTCGCTCCCCACTGACGCGTCTGTGATGATGGGATGTTGTTGTAGATCGAAGTTCTTCTCCGCCTCTGGGACCAGCTCCCCTAGTCGAAGCATTCCATACACTCCTACCACCACTACCACCACCACCCAGACTACCAACTCGGTGAGCCAACAGTGCAGTGGTTGCAGGCCCGCAGCCTGCTTCACTGCAGGACAAGGAGTGCAGCCCAACTTCAACATCAGAGCTTGGTACTGCCGCTGTGCTGTCAGATAGAACTTGCGCGTCTTCGCAGAGAGAGCCTGAGAAGCGAGTGAGACCGCCACCTTCTCCAGATGTTGCCGATGAGAGCTCCCTGAAAAACACCGTAGTAAATAACCCAGCGGGAAGGGGAGTAGGAGAGCGGGCAGCCCCAGGCACCAACGAGTAAAAGCGATCCCACTGAGCACGCGAAATGGCATCTGCCACCTCATTCTCCACTCCCGGAATGTGCACAGCTGTCACTCTGCAGTCCCAGCCAGCACACAAAAAGAACAGCACACGCAGCAAGGCGCTCATGGCGGGGGAACGAGACTTATTGCTTGCTAGTACATGCACAGCAGTGGCAGAATCGACGTGAAATTTGATCTTCTTTCCCTTCCACAGATGTCCCCATGTCGCCACGGCAGCCACCACTGCAAACAGCTCCTTGAAGGGCATGGATTGCCGATAGAACCATCCGCCGAACTGTGCGTACACCCACTGCCCATTGCAAAAAGCGCCACAAGCCTCCGCCGACGCGTCTGTTGAGAGACACAAGTCTGCGTCCATCGTCCACTGGTAGTCGGGAAAGATTGAGCAGCCATTCCAAACGGGGAGGAAGCAGCGCCACCAGGTCACATCCATCTGGAATTCCGAGCTCAGGCCTAATGGCGTGTCGTAATCTGTACATACTTTGCAAAGATCGATCATCCGGCGCAGAAAGGGGCGACCTGCCCAACAAACCAATGTCACGTGATGCAGTTTTCCAAGCAGTGATGCAATCTCGCGTTTTGTGGCCACTGTGCGCACCGACCACTCCTCCAGCAAAGCCATCAGATCAGTCAGGCGTTTCTGATCGATACGTAACTCTTGGGCAACAGAGTCGATCTCGATTCCCAAAAGGACAATACATTGGGTAGGCCCTTCCGTCTTCTCCTGCTGGAGGCGGAAGCCCAGCTCTGCAGCCGTCGCCATTACAGTACGTACATACTCTCGGCACCCCTCCTCCGTTGCATGAACCACGAAAAAATCGTCAAGGTAGTTGTACATATTCACCACCCCCCGGGCCTTACAGATGTCACGAAAAGCGTTGGAGAAAGCCTGGAATATGGAGCAAGAAGAGCGCAGCCCAAATGGCAGGGTAACGTCCAGAAAGTACTCGCGTCCTCCCCCAGGCTGATCCACGTGCAAACCCAGGTAGCGCCATTGGTCAGGACGAACAACAATGTGTTTGTAGGCGTCTTTGAAGTCCAGCTTAGCCATGAAAGCACCCTTGCCACACTTCCGCACCATGTCCACAGCAATGTCAAACTGCAGGTATTGAACAGATGCAGCTGAATCCGGGATAAGTTCGTTGACAGCTTTTCCCACTGGCGCGGACAAATTATGGATCACACGAATCCTCTCTGGCAGCCCAGGAGCAGCTGGCTTCTTCGGGATTACAGCGAGCGGCGAACAAATAAAATCAGATACAGGAGGGCGGCTGAACGGACCCAACTTGGAGCCAGCAGCGACATCGGCTTCAACTACCTCACGCAGACGACCAGCCTCCAGACGAGCCGAGGGGGAATTTCTGCAACGATGTGGAGGCGGTTGGAGATGGACGGATGTAGGATTCACAGCTGGTGTACAAGTGGCAGTATTGCCTTCGTCCAAGTTATGGACATTAGCTGATGAAGTATTTGCCATACGGCATACGCCAATATCGGCGCCGTCGCGAATAGTACGCAAAATAAAGTCCGCCGCTTCCCTGTCCGACCAATCAGCAAGAGCCGCTTCAAATGCTGACAGCTTGAGAGGATGACGCACACGCAGCATAGAACCATCACGAGCACACAGCTCAAAGCATGGCGCAGCAGGCACAAACACTGCAGCATCAGGATTCAAGGCATGAGGGCTTGATAAGTGAGTACATGTATCAGGCAAAACAGAAGCAGTAGCCGAAAAATATGGGGCCTCACGCTGACTAGAATACACACGCCCGCTCGAGTTGCATGATGAGCGTGTCTGCTTCTGGCTCATTGGTGGAAGATTACTTGCTGGCGGAAGCCGCCTCTCCCTTGGCGACGCCGCCACTGCCACGAAAGGGTTGCTTCTCTCCACCAGCAGTCAAAATCTTCTGTGTACAAAACCGCGCCTGGTGTCCTTCCTGACCACAGTTGTAGCACTTTCCGCGAAAGGAAGACGCAACAGTGCCATCCCGCTTGCCACCGCCTCCAGGACGTCTGTCCGGCTGGTAATTCTGTGCCACTGTGATAAGATGCTGCGGAATATTGGCGTAATCAAACTTTCCAGCCTGGACCTTCGCCGCACGCAGGTTGTTGAAGAGGAGATGCAGAGCAGGAATCGATAAGCGGCCTTGGTAGTACAACGTGTCCCGAATCAGGTGCATACAGTTCGCCGCCTCAGCAAACTCCATTTTACCGCCCAGAAATAGAATAGTCAGGTAGTTCTCCACAGCACCAAAGAATGCGCTCGTATTCCTGCCGATATCGGCTCCCTCATCATGAGAGAGGGTAAGGCCATTGGCCTGAAAAAGCTTGATCGTTTTGGGCACACCAGCTTGCCCCGGCGCCAACTGCTTCAATTCAACAGGAATGGCTGGGCTGTGAGCCAAAACCCTCTTCACCAAACCGAGATTAGCAGCTGCTGGATTGGAAGAAGCAGGCAGCTTGCGAAGCACATCCAACGCCAGCGTGTCCAGGGCAGGATCGCTAGCAATAGACTCACCCACACCCCCAGCAGTACTGCCAACATGGTCACTCAACAACGTACCTGGTGCTGAGGCCGAAATAGTAGAAGCTGAGACGGGCGGAAGAGCGGAACATGAGGCGCCCGTATTCTTGTCCTTCTCCAACACAGCCATGCGATGTACAAGGGCAGTGAGAGTACATGTGTGCTCCGCCAGTGTCTTAGACTGCTCTGTCTGTTTGCACTGCACATCCATCACCGCTGTCTGCTGTTCTTTGAGGTTGTGGCGCAGCGCCTCCACATCGCTACTCAAAGCACCAACGCTCTCGCCCACTGTATGTACGTCAGCCGTAATCTCTCGCTGTAACGTATGCACATTGCCATTCACCTGTTGTACCTGACCTGAAATGGTCTTCTGCATCACCTGCATAGCGCGTAGCAGATCGGACGAGGAAGTGCCAGTGTTGGCTAAAGGCACGTTGTGCCCAGCAGCGACCTCTTGAGCCTCGGCGAATAGACGTTTTCCCTCCTCCAAATCAGCGCAGATAGCGTGCTTGAGTGGGAGCGTCGACTCCACCACCAAATGCACATCATCGCCATCTTCTTCTGCCCAGCGAATATGAAAGACGGCGGAATTATCGTAGGTCAAAGGAGCCGTCGGATCGAGAGTAAAGGCGAACACAGGGTTGGGAATGCTCTTCAAAATCGCCTTTGCAGCATCGGAACTGTCCACGAGGCCGTAAAAATGCAGCAGCCCCTCGTCCTCCTTCACCATCCGGTGGTAGGCCTTCAGAAACTGGTCGGGGGTAGTGGTAGGAGAAAATTCTTTGCCGTTCTGATGGCGAATACGCAGAGCTTTCCCAAGAGCTGGATAGTCGGATTTGCAATGAGGACGAGCCAGGGCAACAGTCCAAATCTTCTTTTCTCCATCCGACACAGGGAGAAGCAGCCATTTTTGCTTTTCCTCCACGAAATCGTCGTGAGACATCGTAGGTTGAGTAAGATAAGCTGATGAGACAGGTCAACGCAACATAAAACGCATGAAAAACAGCTGAGTGCGACAAAATCAGCCGCAAACGTGCGTCGCCTCACCGTCCCTGCACAAGAAACAAAGTTCCAACTCAACCGGCAAACCGGCGCGACTTTAGGTGCGGGCGTGGGGAGCAGACAGTGAAATAATTACACACGCACAGCGCCCGCTCCCCCTTAAAGTAATTTGTTCGAACTACAATAGCTCCTGTTCTATTGCATTGCATTGCGATTCACGTGTACGTATACACGTGTACGTATTATGAGTTGAGTGTCTGTGAGTTCTTACCTGTTTGTTCTTACTAGAATAGCTCCTGTTGTATTGCATTGCAGCAGAATAAGATTTCTTTTTGATTTCCGCCTCCACATCCTAATGCTATCCATCTTGTCGCTTCATCCACTGGTCCAGCGTTCATATCTCCTCCTCTTCCTCTCTCCTTATCATATTCGACAGCCGCGGACAACAAAAAAGCATGAAAGTAAATCCTCACAGTGCAACTTGGTTTGCCTTTTAAAAAGTTTGCCTTTTAGTGCTCTTGGTTTGCTAGTTTGCTAAGTTTGAAAAGTTTGCCTTTTAGTAAATGCCGTCGACGGAAGGGCAGGCAAGAAGAACCACGTAACCGGACAGGAAATGAATCCTAACCGAGCGAAGCACAAACGAAGGAGCAGAAACGTGGTGGAGGTGAGCACGGCAAGAAGAACAGAAAGCAGTGTAATCTGGCAGGTTATCTGCTAATAATACCGCGTTCATCTCACCCAACGTACGTCTAACTTACTACGTTCGATGGACGTCCGAAAGGGTCCATGGTTGTCCATTCACTAGTGCGGTGCAGTCACTCGCTTTTTGGGCCTACGTCGGCCGCTAATTTGACCGCGGCATGAAACGGTGAAGATTATACAACACGTGTGTCTTTCGGTTTATGTATGATTCCACATTCAGATTAGCGATGTACGCCCGAAAAGCAAGCGAAACATAGGTATGAACAGCCATCGAGATTTTCATCGGGCATACGTCGCTTATCTGAATGCGGCAGAGCGCCTTGCTTCTTTTCATACTGTACTTGGAACGCACGGTTTGTTTTCGGTGCATGCATACCGTATTTTTGGGTGAATAGCCGCAGAGGCCTATAGAAAAATCGAAAGTCTGATAGGGGGTTATACACCATGCCATGGAGATATACATGAGGGGATATACACGGGACGAAATTTATGTTTGTGAGAGGTTTGTTGTAGAGGCATGTTTTTGAGGTCAAAAGTACCTTTACGTTTTATAATTCAGGTCAAAACGGGGTTATTCTAATACAAGACGTGATCAGCTAAGCTTATAGGCATAGCAGCATTGTGTAGGAGTAGCTATAGCTATCTTATGACCAGTTTACATTGGTAGGTTAGGTACCCTACATTGCATGGGGGTTATACATCGGGGGATATACATAGGACAAAATTTGTGTTTTGCCAAAGGGGTAAATATACACCAGGGGGATAGGGATATACACCCAAAAATGCGGTACCCCAAACTTGTTAAGTTGTTCTCACTTCCTGCGAACCACCTGTTTCTTTCGCTCCTTGTTTTTTCGTATTCTGAATTATTAGGTATTCCTTCGTTTGTGGCATGCACATTTTTTATTTTCTGCGCATATTCGCGATTGACGTCATTACATTTTGGCGATACGTCAGGCACGGCCTTTGAAATAGCCGTGCTCTCTTCGAATTATACACAAATTTGCTTTCTGTTTTGTTTTACTTTCATAACAGAAGTTTTCTGTTGATTTCGCAAAGCCTTTATGACCTCCACCTCAATTTCAAGAAGTTGAGTTGAGTGCTACGTACGTATAACGTGTTACGTTACACCTTTCTTCAAAAGCTGTTGTTAGATTTTTCTTTACTTACAGCTGCTTTCTTGTTTTATTATCAATTTGGTTGCTAGGCAAAGGCAAGGTCCCATAAAAATAATTATTTTGGCTGCTCTATTATCCGACGGTATGAAAGCCTACAAGCGAAAATCTGCGTTGAAGCTTGCAATAAATGAAGTAGGCGTGTATTGGCTGTCACGTACCTATGCTATGCTTACCATACATTTCGTGACCCTGCCTAGCGACGAAACCCATATCCACGAGAAGAACACGCACTGCGTACTATCGAATAGTGTGGCATGCGGAGACGAGTAGTAATAATTTATTGTAAAATCCGGCCAAAATCGAACCAGTTTCTACTGGTTTCTTTTTTACGGGCGATGGAATCGAAGTCAAAACATCTGCATTACTGTTGAAAAACGTCGGCTATAGCATCGATTTATCCGCCTACGTCGCTTGCGTTTTTCTGTGTGCCACTATGCGCTAATGGGGGAGTTTGCAAATAACATCCGCGGCCAAGGGGTATCGTATTTTTTGAAATGTTGTGTATATTTTGTAATAATTTTTGCCACGTAACGGATAAATTGTTGCTATGTTTTGCTTTATAAGTACAGCAGGTTAGCAATCGACAAGAACTTCTTGTCGATTGCTCAAGAAGTTCTTGTCGATTGCTAACCTGCTGTATTTATAAAGCAAAACATATCAACAATTTATCCGTTACGTGGCAAAAAATTATTACAAAATATACACAACATTTCAAAAAATACGATACCCCTTGGCCGCGGATGTTATTTGCAAACTCCCCCATAGCTGATAGCTTAGCTTCTGTACGTACAGCACCAACAAGCAGCTGCTTGGCTTGCTTGAGATAGTGCTAGCTTGTTCTAGCCCAACCCAGGAACGAGGTTATGTGTGCTTTTGCTGCCGTACCATCGTAGCTGTGAGATCCACCTTCCAGCACGCACGGTTACATATGTTGCTCTTGTGTTCCGCAGGCTTATATTATAGGCCACAGGGTGTTGGATGGTGTAAATATGCGTTTGTACAGTCTACGCGCGCCGTGCCTGGCTCTGATACGTCAACCGCATGTGCTCTTGTTTGACTACTGTACTGTACTGTACTAAGCTTCGAGAAGGAATTTCAGTTGCTTCATGTGGGAGGCTTGAAAGCGGTACGTATTGTCACAATATTTGATGGCGAAGCCGCCGTCTTTTTTTGGCGTAGGCGCGTCCAATGAGTCTCACAATTATTGAATACATACACGCGCACTCAACTATGTGTGTATTATTGCCTGTTCATAAATACTGTACGTACGTAACCATGTACTAAACTATGTGATCCTCTTCGGATAAGAATTGATTTTGAAAAAGTGCCAAAACAGGCTAGTAGGCCTAGTAGTTTATATTAGTTGCAGCCGGAAGCTTGCTGACTCTGCGTCTGGATAAGCCACAACTGTCGTCTGCTTCTACGCTTTCGTTGGCACCTTAGCATTATGGCAACTTGGAATTTCAACTTTTCCTTTTTCTAGACCTTGTTCGGTTTGCTTTGCTGTTTTGCCACCTTCACATCACTTTCCCTTCCTCTCGTTCCGTCTATATTTGTAGGCAACTTTCTAATTGGGTTACTGTATGTGCAGCAAAGTGCGAGTTCGTGACGTTCTTGCCCAGAAACGGAACTCCATCTTTGCGAACTGCGCCAAAATCAACAAGGCCGTATGCACATACAATATATTCATATGCTCCATAGTTTGGACACTTCGCGAATAAATGATGTCAATAGCGATATCTGGCTCAGTCTAGCGTACTATGTGTATTTGCTGAACGTATTGTTCCCATTATCATTGAAGCCTGCCTGCTTATGCGTAGTGTAGAAACGAGTTTTTTGCGATTTATGGTTTTCCATGCTTTTGCTTTATTTGTCCCGAACAAAGGCGGACAGACAGCTACAAAGGGGTGATTCAAGTTGGAGCTAGAGAGCTTTCGTTATCCCAAATTCACTGTCTGAGCGAAATGCCGTACGTGTCTCACTCTGCAAATGTCGCCGTTTAGCAGCACCTTGATGACAGTCTTGTGTCTGTCTACCTTTCAGCGTATGATTGTTTGAATCAAGATTTATGATGATTATGTCTCGATCGTACCAGGCGGATTGGTTGGGTGTGGCGTCGTTCGAATAGTTCCTTGTCTTCGCAAGTTGTTAGAACGAATTTTTATACGTACTTCTACGTCAATGCGACGGCGCGATCATGCGTACAACCTGTAAAGTCTTGTGATCAGTTCAGTTTGGTCTGTTGTGATCGGTTTCATTCGCTCGCGCTGTTCGAGAAACTCACAATTTTCCACAAGTGTGCAAAGACAACATTTCCTTGCCTAAATCTGCCATTGATTGCGTACGTACTACTTATTGGATTCACAAGTTTTTTCGAATGCGCAATTAATCATTTCTTTTCTCTGCGACCCAACCAGTTCACCTTGAATTTTTAGTGATACTGATAGTCCATTTTTGCTGACGAAAGTGAAATGTCATGTGTGCCGCTGTACTGCTGTATCCATTTTTCCCTTCCTTTTATGGGGCCGCAAGCAAATCGCTATGTTCCATGTTGTCCCTGAAGGATACTGAGGCCCACGCTCCTCCTCTAGCTCTTGCCACCTGGCGTGGAAGTGTAGCTGTTGGCCTACAGGCAAAGAGTAGGCTGTTGAAGCTTCACCCAACCATAAGATATTACTTTTGCTCGATCGATGCTATTGCATGTGTTTGCGCTGTATGATAGCGTGTGAGATAGTCTACATAGTCTCATATGGAGCGCGTGGCATGCCTTCGTTTAAAATACATGAGATATGATGCCAGTGTTGAATATTCGTTTTTTCCAGGAGTGTATCGCGCAGTTTGCCTGGAAAATAATCTTGTCTGCTCGTCTCGCTTCTTCTGGTGGTCGCAAGTGCACGCGGCATTTCGTCCTGTGAGCAGTGAGCCAGTGAGTGAGAGTTGAGCATGTCTTGGAAGAAGTGGCTCCGTGTGGGCGGCGATGGAGGAAGAGGGGAGAAGGAACGGCGGCGGCATCTGGAGGTGGAGAAGATGGGGGTGACGCTGTTGGATGCAGCTGGCCCAGTGCAAGAGCGAGATGAAGGGCGCGGCGCCTGGGCCGGTCAGCTCGACTTCATGATGTCTCTGATCGCTTATGCCGTCGGCCTGGGCAATGTACGTACGTATTACATCAGTATGTACGTACGTATGGATTGAACTGTACATTTAGTCGCATTGCGAGTTGCGCCTACGTATTTGATGTATTTATGTGTATGTATATGTATGTAGTGAATGCCATTCGCAGGTGCGGCTATGAATTATGATGTTTTGCTTTGTGAATATGCAGATAGAGAAGCCTTTGTGGTTGTTTTAGGTCTGGCGTTTTCCTTATCTCTGTTTCAAGAACGGAGGCGGCGCATTTCTGATTCCCTACTTTTTCTGTTGGGCTTTCGCCGCCGTTCCCATCTTCTTTCTCGAGGTTGCCATGGGTCAATTTCTGCAGCGAGGCGGAATCGGAGTCTGGAAAGTCTGTCCCATGTTTACAGGTATGTACATAAGTATGATTCTTGCTGCACTCAATTGCACCACCATACACAGACGTGCATGCAAAGTGAAAGTCGTTTGTGCGTGCATCGTTCGTTGTTGGGCTTGGCACTTTGTCAGCCTGCGTCGACATGCAATATGCACAGAAGAACGGCGATAGTTTACAGTTACACACTTTACGGAGGCGGATGTTTTTATCACATGCCGCCTTTTATGTTTGTTTGGTGATTTTGTTGACAAGTTCGCTTTGCAATTTTTGCACGGGCGTCGCAGCTGGTGCGTTGCCTAGCTACGTATCTGCTTTAGCTTATCTATCAGTGGGCAGGGCAGTCAAAATGAAAAACAAGCGCATACCCTACAGGAGAGCGAAAAGCTTACTCGTAGAAGAAGGAAACGGGGACATTCTAAGTGTACCGTACTAACAGAATAATTAGAGGGACCAATATTTTAGCCGCTGTAGTTCTAGCGTTGTATATTGTATACAGTATTCGTACGTACACAGACAGACACTGTGTATTAGATGTACAAGTGCTGCGCGTACGTACGCCGTGTGTTTCAGGCGTGGGCATAGCGAATCTGATCATGTCGTGCCTGAGCAACATCTACTACTGTGTCATCGTGGCTTGGGCCTTGTTCTACCTGGTCTCCTCCTTCAGTCACACTTTCCCCTGGGAACACTGCGATAACCACTGGAACGACAACGGAACCTGCTATCGTTCGTTCGGCAAAGGAGGCGACGTCTATTCGCTCAATGAGACCATCAGCCAATCACTGGCAGCCATGAGAACTAGCAACGTCACGCTACAGACACCAGTGGAGCAGTTCTGGGAGTAAGCCATTCTGTGTCTGCACTACATTTTACACCCTGATAGGAGTTTGCAGGCACGCCGAATTGTTGGATGAATGAGGAGGAGTACATACTGTAGTTGTCTTGTGCAATCTTGAAATTTCCGTGGCGTATGTATGAGTAGAGTGAATGAAGTATGGACGGACAAAGTGATAATTGTTTGTGTGCAGGCATAGAGTGTTGCAAACCACCGAGGGCATTGAGCAGACGGGATCCATCCAGTGGGAGTTAGCTGGTCTGCTCTTGCTCGCCTGGGTCGTCGTGTACTTCGCCTTGTGGAAGGGAATCACCAAAGCTCGCAAGGTAGAGGGGGGAGGGGGAGGGCGCAGCACACCGACCATGTATCCGGCGTGTAGTGCGTTGAGTGTGTGTGTGTGTTCTTTGTCGCAGTTTGTCTACTTCTGCGCTCTGTCCCCGTACGTTCTGCTGGGCATCTTGCTGATTCGAGGCCTCACGCTGGACGGAGCTGGCACTGGCCTCTTGTTCTACATCAAGCCAAATCTGACGCATCTCTGGAGCCCCACGGTATTGTAGTAGCTAGCTACGTATGACGACGTACTACTATACAGTATGTACCTGGTGTTGTTCAACTGTGTGCTATTGTATACGTCGTACGTATGTACAGGTGTGGAAGGATGCCGGCACTCAGGTGTTCTACTCGTACGGCATTGGTTTCGGCACTCTGATGGCATTGGGCAGTTACAACAAATATCACCACAAAGTATTCAGGTGAGTGCACGAACTGTAACGTTGATAATATTGCTGGGTTGTGATTTGTACCTATTAAACTTATACTTGGTGAAGACCACGGGTGTACCTGTTGGCTATTGCCTCTCGTTTTGTTGGTCGCCGATGGTATGAATGCATGGCCTGTGTCTCTCGATGTTGTTGCTTAAGGGCCATATAGGTTATAGTCTTAATTTTAGCTACCCAATCGTTATACGGATGTCTCTGTGCTTTTGTACTTAAAGGCCTACCTTTGGGGTTGTGCTAGTGGTCTAGCCAGCGACTAATGTTCTGTTATGTTTTAGGGATGCGTCCGTCCTTTGTGTGATAAATAGTGCTACCAGCATTTTAGCCGGCGTCGTCGTTTTCTCTGTGCTTGGCTACATGTCAAAAATCACTGGGAAATCAGTCGACTCAGTTGTGAAATCAGGTGAGCGGAAACTCGTTGGTCACCCAACATGAGCTGTGGCTACTGTATGTGTTGTGCGATTTGTAGGCGTTGGTTTGGCGTTTTTGGTATATCCGGAAGTTGTGGTGAGTCTTCCGATCAAGCAGCTCTGGAGTTGCCTCTTCTTTCTCATGGTCTGCATCCTGGGCATGGACAGTCAGGTAAACAGGATATCTTTTCACCCTGCCAAGATTGGCTGATTCTATAGCCTTTCTTCAATGCTACCCTGTAGTAGTTGTAGTACCTGTACCATGGGCATGCATGTACACAAGTGCATTGTACGTCCAGTTCGACAAGGAAAACTTGTCCAAAGCAAGAGCAAACGTAACCACTAAGTTGGAGCGAGAGTAAATGAGTAACGAACGCTGACCATCTTTTTGAGTTCCCCACTGGAATCGACTAACATGACTGGACAAGGTTTTCTACTAGTCGAGCTGTACGTACGTAGTATGCGTAAGTACGTGCTGTATGCAGCATTTACCAATGTATGTACAGTATGTGACGTATATAGTTTACCTAGCCGTCCAACCAGCTTACTTGGATAGAGTAGACGGAGGAATTGAGGAGAGCTGTGTGTGATGCATTGCAGGTGTGTACAGTGGAGGGCGTGGTGACGGCGTTGAGCGATCAGTTTCCGTCCTTCCTGAGACGCAAGGAGCTTTTCGTGGGTATCTTGTGCCTGGTCAACTTCCTGCTTGGCCTTCCCATGGTCTCCCAGGTGAGAACAACACCGCTCACAGATGGCAGCGCTCATCTTTTTCCAGGCCGGGTTGCACATCTCTTTGCCCCTCTGACGTCTGTATTCGGGCTGCTGTGAAACATCATATGCATGTATACGTACGTAGACGGCATCTCATGATGACTTGCTGGATACAGAGCAGCAGCAGCAGCATGGTTGAGATGTGCAGCTTGCCCCTTTACCGCTAAGAGAAAGTAGTCCTCTTGCCCACAGTTGGTTCCGAGATTGGATTTACTATTTATCACTGGGCTCGGAGTACATGATATGCTGATGCTCTACCTACTTCTACTTTGTGGCGCTCTACATACTGTGCTACGTACATGGACACTACGAAGGAACAAACGCACCACTTGGCGTTGGCGACTACTTTCTTTGCGGCAAATTCACGTGTTATTCCGCGACAAGCAGCTTTCAATCAGCTGTGCTGTTCATGCTCGTACATTGTGTACCGTATCATTGTACACTTCGATCAGGGGATTCATGCAGTCCAGAGGTGCTACATACATACTATTCTACACAACATCCTTCACCCCCTTAACTGCGCGCAATAGGATTGTAGCATGAATTGCGGAGAATTTTTTAAAGTCATAGTCGTTTTGAAAGCGATATGCGCATTTTCTTTAGAACATCTTTGTAATAGATCCTGAATTTTTTTCGGGAGGGACACGGGGAATGACGGACTGCTGGTGATCAGAGTGTGCAATTTTGACGACATTCTTCCAAGATGGTGGAAATACTATTTCTGCTGGCCAGATGCATACTGGCACTTATTGTATGTACATTAGGTAGTTTTTTGAGCCAACCATGGGCATTGGTCTGGCCAGCATTATTGCTGACGGCTCCAACTTGGAAAGATGTCACGTTTTTATGCCGAGGAAAATTTCCTAACAAAAAGCTTTTTTCGATTATTGAGCTGACACATGATGTGATATTGTGTTATATTGTAGAAGATCAAAGACGGAGTTCGAACAGGCTAATCAATCATGACGACTTCGCGTTTATCGATTCGTTTTGTCATAAAAACAAAACACCAATAAACAAGGAAGAAAACGCAATAAGCAATGATGTCATGATACAGTAGTGTCGGACTCGGTTTTGAAGGAATAGATAATAACATTCTTCCAGGAGAATATCGTCGCCGCCATGCCAGAACGTCGTAACTCCACTCAACCACTTTTTGAGAAAAACGCATTTGAAAGTTTGATGCACTCTGTAAGATCAGGCAATAGCGGCAACACCTCCCACTGCATATCACATTTGAGCTTGGTTTTCTGGCTATCTCTGGATGTCAAAATGATACTCAAAGCACTGCTCATTCTAGAGAAAATGACACCAAGCTTTGGTGATGTTCGCACTTACGACGTTCTGGCACAAAAAAATTATCTCCTAGCGGCATACTAAAGGATGCACCTTGTGGAGATACGATGTTCTGGCATAAAAAAATATGCGATTATGTGTTTGCGACAATGCATGCATTTTGTGGAGATACGATGTCTGGCTTTCGATTTTGCTGTTTCTGTGCATAATTTGGAATATTTTACGATTTGGAGTGAAAGTCTACGTACCTACAAGCCCAAATCTTTCATAAGCTCAATTTTGAACAAAATGGAGTTACGACGTTCTGGCATGGTGGCGACGATATACAGAACCAGAGTAGTACTTGACAGTTTTTACATATATTCGTATGTACATGAAGAAGTGGATGAAGTGTGCTTTTTCAGTGTGTTTCTATGTGGATGTCCTTTGTTCCTGCTGCTGAGCCGGGCGTCGCATTTATAAGCCGGTCTCTCAATCTGCCCTTTTAGGGTTTTCGTAACTGACGTTCGTTTACTGTCGGAAAACACCATCTGGCACGTGTAATGTACGTTTTAAACAAACATCTTCAGTGCTCTGAGTGCCATTGGCGGTGGAAGCACTGGATGACGTCTGTGAAAACGTAACTATACAGTCTTGTGCCACGATCGAGGTTTATGTTGAGCCTGAGCCTAAAAGCTGCTGTAATGCGTCGTTACGAAAACCCTAACTAATTGCAGATTTGCGATTGTTTGAGCTGAACGCTTGTCAAGATTGGGCTGTTCCTGAATTCTTTCGAGACAAAATGGGAAGCTGTCCGCGAGTTTTTTGGCGCTCAAAAATTGCCCCTTTGCGTAAACATAGTACGTTTGTTCCTATAGCTAAGTTACCTGGTGGTTCACCCCTGGGTAGAATTTCGTGGGAACAGCCTAATGTTGACGATTTAGGATCGTGTGTGCTACCTTTTACCCTGTGCTTAGCTAAGCCGTTTATGAGTAAGCGTACGCTAGGGTTAGGCGATGTTGCACTAATCAAGCGCATGCCTCGAGTATGTAGGTGTGCCATGTGCATGCCATGCTCCATGCACTCTTTTCGATCTGGATATTTTCCCGCAAGGAAAAATTCTCCCATTCCTTGGTTTCGAGTCCCAAATGACGTTTTGAACGGAAAATTACAAAAAGAACAACTTGGTATGCGCCAACGGTTATGATTGCACAATTTGATGTTTATGCACGTGTCGTGTCGGATTGTGCTTTACAGTAACTGCTGCAGTAAAGATAGACATTTTAGATAGGAAAAAGAGAGAGATAGTAGTTTTTTTGTCATTTTCTCTTACATTTCCTGTTTCCTCTATCAAGTCTTTCTCTGTGGCACATTTACCGTAAAGTACGGTCTCCGATAGTTCTTGTAGTGTTTCATATGACTGCGTTTGCGATGTGTTTTGCAGGGTGGCCAGTACATTTTGACACTGGTAGACAGCTATGGTGCGAGTGGAATCGCCATGCTCTGGGTGGTCTTCTTTGAAGTCACCGGTCTCGCGTGGGGATTTGGTGAGCCATATCTGCACTGCACTGTATAGTGTTCTGATTACAGTGCGTTGAATTGGATGGAGTGGAGTTAGGTGGTGTCCAACAATTCCTCAAACTTATTTCCAAGTTTTTTTTACATAATTTCTAGGCGCTGGCAAGCTGTACAAAGCCCTGGAGGATATGATGGGCTATAAGCCATCCTTCTTTTGGCGCATTTGCTGGCAGGGAACCGCCCCTCTTATCTGCCTGGTATACAATGCACTTGTCCTGCATGATACTGCCAAGTGTGCGTAGTCTTGTGTACCGCGCTTTGGTGGCTGTTTTAGGTCCTGTTCTGTTTCGTGGTGGTGAAATATCAGCCTATCCAGTACGCGGATGGTCAGCCGTACCCAGGCTGGGCTGAGGCTTTAGGTCTGACAATGTCAGCCACGTCCATGTTGGCCATACCTTGCTACGCCATCTACTTTCTCATCACTTGCAAAGGGGCCACATTCCGAGATGTACGTACGTATGAATGTTATGCGCTGAGTACGCATGTATTGCACGTATTCTGTACTCGATAGAAAAAAGGGTCTTATTGCATTTACTGCCTTTTGCTGGTTGTTGATTGCAGAAACTGCGGATGGGGTTGGCGCCCAAATTCGAGCTGCCTTGCAACGAGTTTGAGCGGAACAAACAGCTTGACGGAGGAGCGGCCTACATTACTACCAGAGCTGATATGAAGGAGCTGCAAGTACTGCAAAGGCCGAGCTCATTGCTGACACCAAATGACGAGGAGGTCTGACGCCAACCTGCTACTGATTGCACGCTAAAAGCTAGTAGCTAGGGAAAGCTGAAGATCTGCCTGTCCTCTTTACTGAAACACAATGTGGAATATCGATGGAAGATACATAGACTACTGTATATTCTTGTTCTTCTCTGTCTAAATACAGACTGCTCTTGTATCATATTTAAGGTAAGATATAGTGTAGTACGTGCTTCGGGAGTGTTGAATGGTACTACTATAGTCGTCTTCGTTTTGTAATGTCAGTATGTGTCATGTCATGTGTTCTTATGTTTCGTCGTACCAACTGTATTTCTTGGTTTACTCCGGTTTATGTGTCATTGTACTGTAGGTTTAGGTTATCTTGTTCGTTCTTGGTGCAATTAGAGTTAGTTGTATTGTGTAGGTATTTTTGCTTGCTCCCGGTTACTCTTTACGAACTGAGATCACTATTTAAAAGATTAGCGAAAAAAATGAATACAAAACCTCCCCGCCAAACACAACCCCAAAAAATCCCCATTTAACTTTTTCACACACCAACTTAAATTGGGGGTTGCCGACGTCTGGGCAAACTTTTCCGATTACACGTAGCATTTACTTACGTACGTCATGCATGCTATCCAGCAGGTACTAGAAAGTACTGTACATACATCATACTACATACATAGTATCAGTACTCATCCACTCTCCGAGTGAAAGCAAGTGTGCTTTGCATGCTTAAAATTATTGCGTGGTTACTCAACGGCTGTCGACGGTCAATTTGTCAAGCACTTGTGTTGCATGCGTCTATACGTGTAACAAAATTTTTTGTGAGAAGTTGCTCTGAAAAGTGAAACAAAGATGATTGAATTCTTACTATTATGTTATATACATAGTTTGTAGGTTACAATAAGTGCGAGTGCTCTTTGTTGTTTTTTGAGTTTTTCTGTCGCAACTATTCTTCCTTAGTTTACAGTCTAGCATCCGAAACTTGTAAGCTAATATTGTGCTACTGTTTCAACGGTGACGTACAGTACTTACCTATACCTAAATATTGGAGGTCGAGCTTTCCTGTTACTCTTGAACACTGCATACTTTCACATTTTTAAATCCTGTTTGCCTTTGTCTTTTTTTTGCAGAATAGTGTACATTACGTACATGGTAGTTTCCAGTTTGTTTGTTTTCGCAACATATTTGGTTATGAGTGAATGAATAAGTATTGCATAACGGATACTTAGCCGTTACCTACCTACCTATGCGTAACAACAGATGGAAATATAAGAACATTGTTGTTTCCAAACTGAATGACTCTTCTATAAAATCCTCGCTACATGAAGCAAAAGAGGAATCAAGGCATGCCACAGTACCAATCACCAAAACCTGGCAGGAATGTCTGACAGTGGTCGGTCACTTCAGTCAGTGAGTCGACATATTATTATAAAAATAGGACAGGAACAATAAATTGACCACCATCACCTACGTTACACAAGTAGGCCTATACATACTAGCAAGAAATAATATAAAGCAAAAAGTACCGTCGTAACATTGTATGTAGCCTGCCAACGATGAAGGCGAAATATACTCCTACTACTGTAAAGCCTCGTTTGTAGCCCCCCTCGAATATAGCCCCCCTCGTATATAGCCTCCTAATCGGCTACTAACATCATTTGCCCTCGTATATAGCCTCCTATTGAGAAACGCGAAAAGCAACGGAAAACGTGTTTTTGCGCTAAAAACAGAGTTTTGGGGGTGTTTTCATGCATAGGAGATCATTTGCACATCACAGTTCTGAACATTTTACCTGTGGCACTGCACCTACCTCTTCGACAGAAAATTTTTGATGACTAAAATGTAAAAATTTTTCGGGCTAAAAGCTGCAGTTTTGATTAGAGGAGCTTGGAAACATGCAAAATAACCGCCAGAAATGAGTTCAGGAGGTCAAAAAACCTTACTGATTGAAATGTAAAATGCCCTCGTATATTGCCCCTCTCGTGTACCCCCCCCCCCCCCTCGTATATACTATATAGCGCCCCTAATCGGCGACTAACGTTTTGATAGCCCCAGGGGGCTATAAACGAGGGTTTACAGTACATCGTATATCTACCAATTACCTACTCAAATAAAGCTACGCCTACCGCATTTAGAAACTATGGAAGCCCTTTTGTTGACTAAGAAGGCAGGCACCACTACTTCACAACAAAAACAAAGTAAAGACTTTAATTTTCACACTTAGATTCATAGTTGATGTTGTCAGGAATTACTAGTGTGCGTGGTGTGTATACTGTGCAACGTGTAGTATCAAAAATATAAAATTCCCTGTAGAGAAGAATGACGGGACGGACGTAGTGAAAAGAAACGAGGCAGGAAAAGAATTGGCCCCAATAAATTGGATCCCTGTTTATAGGACATTTACGAAACCTATTTATTGGATATTCTATGTATAGGTATTTATTGGATATCCAATAAAATAGGTTTTGGAAGCCCCAACAAAAGTTTCGTAATTTCGAATAGATAGGATTTCCACTATAGGTAGCCTATAGGGTTTCGAAACCTACTGTATTTGCTGGGTCGACGGTTTTGTAATATCAGGAGTAATCAAGGTAGACGCGATAGCGGAACCTCGAGAGGCTCACGAACGAGGTCCGCCGCGTCCCACCTTACTTAGTCATGTGTAAATAGGAGTGACAGAAATGAAAACACACATTTGCTCATAACTCCCGAGCCAAGAGGAGGATTGAGCTGAAATTTTGCTTGAAGATGCCCCCTATGGGTACGTATCTGCTGGCAAAATTTCAGCTCGATCGGCTTACTGGTTAGGGCGCTACGGGCGAAAAACCTATTTTTGAAAGGTGTGGACAGCTTATGTACTGAAAAACTGTTCCCACCGTAACTTTTCAACGAGTCGTGGGATCGAGCTCGGTTTTTTTTTAAAAGATGGGAAATGTAAAGATCTTGGGAAAGTGGTCCGAGCACTTTTTGCGTTTAAGGCCTCTGACACCCTTAAAATTTCGATTTTGTGGTAAAAATAGTTGCAAAGTTCCAACGCATACTCCTCCCTGGATTTTTTCCAGATCTGACTGGTAGGTATACCAAAAGATAGATCTCACTCTACTCTCGATGAGACTTTTTTTTAGATTTTTAAAATTAGCTTTGGTTCTCGAGTTATGAGCTGTCAAAGTTGGCTGTTTTTATGTTTGGCTTTAGCAATACTTAAGGACGCGAGACAGGTGAAAAGAATGCCTTCTGCATTGTTGAGGTCACATATAGCATACCATTCGATTCGTCCTCAAAAGATCTATCGATTGCTGGCCACTGCGACATGCTTATGCCTGATTCACATAGTAAAAAATGCATTCACACAGATGAAAGTCGCAAAAAGGTGTTATTCTGTCAAAGTTGGCGACTTGTAGGCATGTGACATACCATTCGATTTGTCTAAGCAAGATCTATCGATTGGAAACAATTTCTACATGCTAGTTTTTAATATGCCTGATTCACATAGTTTTTAGTTATTCACATACATATAAAAGAAAACAAAAATTAGCTAAATGTAGGCATATGGGATACCATTTGATTCGTCTTCAAAAGATCTATCGATCGCTGCCCACTGCGACATGCTCATGCCTAATTCACATAGTACAAAATGCATTCACATTGATGAAAGTCGCAAAAAGGTGTTATTTTCTTCAGTTTGGCGCTTCAGTAGGCATGTGACGTACCATTCGATTTGTCTTTTATAGATCTATCAGTTGGGAATAATATTCTACATGCTTGTATCCAATATGCCTGATTCACATAGTTCAAATGTATTCACATAGGCACAAAATAAAACAAAATTTGGCTAAATGTAGTCACATGATATACTGTAAACCCTCGTTTGCAGCACCCTCAATATAGCCCCCCTCGTATATAGCCCCCCTAATCAGCTACTAACATCATTTGCCCCCGTATATAGCCCCCTATTGAGAAACGCGAAAAACAATGGAAAACGTGTGTTTTTGCGCTAAAACAGCGTTTTGAGGGTGTTTTCATGCATAGGAGATCATTTCACATCATTTGGAACAGTTCTGAACATTTTACCTGTGTCGCCTCTTCAACAGAAAATTTTTGATGACTAAAATTTCACAATTTTTCGGGCTAAAAGCTGCAGTTTTGATTGGAGGAGCTTGGAAACATGCAAAATAACCGCCAGAAATGAGTTCAGAAGGTCAAAAAACCTTACTTTGGGTGCAAATGTAAAATGCCCTCGTATATTGCCCCCCTCGTCTTAGCCCCCTTGTATTAGCCCCCTATCGGGACTAACGTTTTGATAGCCCCAGGAGGGGGCTATAAACGAGGGTTTACAATACCATTCAATTCATCTTGACAAGGTCTACCTATTTCTTGCATTCTTACTAACCACCTCCTCGCTCATACCTGATTCACATAGTGTAGTCAAATTCACATAGGCTCAATTCCACTCAAAAACAAAGAAATGTCCTGTGTAATTATGATGTATCTCGAAGTTCCCCTAGTGCATCTCGTCAACTCGAGCTTGGTTTATTTTTAAAGAATTGCATTGCATGTGTTATGCACATTCACGTACCTAATCTCCTCTCAAAAACATAAAAATGTTCCATGTAATGTATGATGTATCTCGAGGTTCCACTAGCACGTCTCGTCAACTCGAGCTCAGCTTTTCAAAGATTTGTAAGCATTTGTTATGCACATCGTTCACATAAGGCTCAATTCCTCTCAAAAACATAGAAATGTCCCATGTACGTAGGTATATCCCCTAGTGTACATATAATGTATCTCGAGGTTTCGCTAGCACATCTCGTCAACTCGAGCTCAGTTTTTTAAAAGATTTGTTTGCATGTGGTGAAACAATCTATTGATTGGGAACAATTTTGACATGTTTATACATATATCCAATGTGCTATTCTCTCACATTTCAAGTAGACGTGGCAGAAACCAGTGGAGAAGTGCTCCTAAGGAGCACGAAGGAAGAGAGCGAGAGGCTCACTAGCCTGCAGATGCTTATGGGGTTGACGGCGCAGAACCCAGAAGGTTCCAACCGCCCATCGCTGCTGAAACTTCTACCCCTCCGAGTCAGCCTCTCGCACATCTCTGCCATCCGACTGGTGCCATCTTTCGCACCTTCCCAATCATGGCAAACAAAACTCTTCAATGACCTTTATTGCCTCTCGCCTCTTCTGTATGCCTGATCACATGCAAAACGCTGGAACCAAACCATAATATTTGGTCATCTTAACTACAATAGGTAATTATATGTGGGTAAACATGATTATACGTGGTACATAATATGGTGCAACAAAAAAATGTGATGTTTCCTCAAAAGTAGAAGATACATACATACTACATACCAGTAAAGATTTCATGTTTTATAGCTTTTCCTGTTTATCCTGAACAACAGCAAGTGATAACTTCAGCTGAAACTTAATGATTCCAATGCCGATATTTTGAATCGAGAGATCGCCCTGGTGGATTTCTCACCTTGTATTTGGCAAGAAACGTGTGAAACGGCTGGTCGTATTGGAAGCCATTACTGAATGGGTACGTACTACATGCGAATGCACATGCGAGAAAGAATAAATACGTAAATACATATGCACATAACTTATTCATAACGCTGCATGGATCAGGCATACAGAAGCAGGTGAGAGGCAACAAAGGTCATTGAAGAGTTTTGTTTGCCATGATTGGGAAGGTGCGAAAGTATGCCCGCACCAGTCGGATGGCAGCAGATTGTGCGAGAGGCTGTCAACTCGGAGGGGTAGCAAGTTTCAGCAGCGATGGGCGGTTGGAACCTTCTGGTTTCTGCGCCGTCAACCCCATAAGCATCTGCAGGCTAGTGAGCCTCTCGCTCTCTTCCTTCGTGCTCCTTAGGAGCACTTCTCCACTGGTTTATGATGTCGTCATGATTGATTAGCCTGTTCGAACTCCGTCTTTGATCTTCTACAATATAACACAATATCACATTATGCGACAGCTCAATAATTTTTTTTTTTTGGCGAGACCGTACCCCACAGGGTCGGCTGTAGGTGAAACCCACCTAGTCTCCTCCGAACCTTTAACAACGCCCGTTATGGTGGGCCAGTCCAGTGCCGCAAGGCACGACCAACAATGGCCCGAACCAGGGAAGGGCCTGGCACGAAGCCGAACAGCCATCAGCGACCACTGGTCGGGGTGTGCTGACCCGAAGGAAAGCACTGGTGCCTTTAGAAGCCAGCGAGCGGGCGCACCATACTGCCGCTGGGGTTGCCAGTCGCTTTAATCCCACCTGGCGAGAGTGGGAACTCATGACGCAGAGGACGGCAGATCGGACGCAGCCCGTCTTACCGCCTGCGCCACGAGCGCGACCTCAGCTCAATAATCGAAAAAAGCTTTTTGTTAGCAAATTTTCCTCGGCATAAAAACGTGACATCTTTCCAAGTTGGAGCCATCAGCAATAATGCTGGCCAAACCAATATCCATGGTTGGCTCAAAAAACTGTACCAACTATTTATTTTTTTGCATGGTACACTACGTTATAGAGTGCTTCTTTGGAAATACACCGGACGAACATTTTTCACGGTCCGGGGGTAATTCTCCGTACGTGTTGAAGCTTCCGCATCACTTTCCGGGCCGCCGTTCCATTGAGAATCTCCTGGAAAAAGAGACATTGTTCGGTTGGTAGGCCAATTTTGCCCCTCATGTGCCAGCCGCTTTTCCTGCACAATCTTACCGACGGGAATGCTCTGGACGGGTATCGCATCGCCAGATCTGGCGATCACGCTGCTTTCGCAAACCAGCCAGCGTGTATCGCTAGATCTGGCGATGATCGCCAGATCTGGCGATCCTCGCAGCGTGCTCGCCAGATCTGGCGATGATCGCCAGATCTGGCGATCACATTTTGCTCTCGCCCACCCGGTAGCATGTATCGCCAGATCTGGCGAGCATGCTGCGAGGATCGCCAAATCTGGCGATACACGCTGGCTGGTTTGCGAAAGCAGCGTGATCGCCAGATCTGGCAATACCCGTCCAGAGCATTCCCCGAGAAAAAAATTGAGGTTCAAAAGTACCCTCCACTTCCCGCTAAAAATAAAATGGAAGGAGTCCAGTCCTCGGACCTCAACGAAGCTGACACCATTGGAAAGAAGAAGAATCGGCGCATTCAAGTTTTATTTCTCTACGACCGCTGGAATGCTTCGAACTTTGCATGTGAAAATCAGCCGTTTGTATGGAAGCGGCTGTTTGTCACTTCCCCTTTTTGTATTACTCCTGGTAATATCCATATCAAATAAATAGGGATCCAATTTATTGGGACCAATAATATCTTTGCCAGTGATTGCCTCGTTTCTTTTCACTACGTCCGCCATTCTTCTCTCTAACAGGGATTATGTATTGTTGGTAGTAACATCAGAACTCTGGGGGTTGGTACGTGGGTAACTTGAGGCGCATTTGCGCCCCTGCTTTTTCTTGCGCCCCCAAATTCAGCTCAGAGGCGCAAAATTACTGTATGTTAGATATTATGAAGAGAAGACATGCCAGATGCCTCTGGCAGTCTTTTGCGCCTCAAGTTTTTGTTGGCTACCTACCCCCTGGAACTCCATAATTAGAGTGCATCGTGACATTCTTTCAATGTGCCCATGGACTTGTTCAAAAATTCCAAACGAACGTGCAACAAAGCCTTCAGATGCTTCTGCAATTCTGGCAAGCCTTCCTCAGTCTTTTTGATGAGTTGACGGACCTTTTCTTCTTGTTCCTTGAAGTGCTGCTCTGCCTTCTCCAAATCTTGCTGCATGGCCGTATTGTTGGGGTTCTTGGCCACCTTCGCCTTCAAGCTATCCATGTCCAAGCGGCGATTATTCAACGCCTTCTTCTCCTGTCAAAGAAAAAGCATCGAAACAAACAAAGTAGCTGTACATATGTACATACAGTATGTGTACGTACGTACAGTACACGCGTCTGTCATACATTTTCGAGTTCTTTGAGCTCTTCATTCACGAAACGTTTCACGGGTATGATGTACTGTTGGTTGGATTGGGTAAGCATCTCTCGTTCATAGCCACCGACCTTCAAGCAATATTATCAAACATTGTTTACACGCGAAAAGCAGCTGCGTTCTTTACCAGAAAGATAGGCATATGTACGTAGCATGATGTATAGGTGGTACGTACCTACGTAGTCGTTGTACGTACTTTTGAGAACGCTTCGGATCCCTTGTTGAGAGCGGCGCCGTAGCCATTTTCCGTCCCGAGTTTGGCGCCCAAATGGTTCATTTCCTGGCCCACCGTTTCGGCTTTGTTCAGGCTTTCCTGAGTCAGACCCGGCATCACACGAATCGCCGGATCCGGCTGCAGGTAAACCTCGACCGCCGACAGAATTTTACTCGTGTACGCCCGAATATCATCCGCCTTATTGAGCAGGGCCTGGAATTCCGGCTCGTACTCCGTAGCGGCGACGTCTCCGAATTTCTCCTTCACGCTCTGTTGAGCGCGATTAAACGTCTTCTTCATTACATCCATCTTCTAGCAGCTAACTCTGAAGCTTCACATACTGGCATCCAATTTTGCCTTCTACTATCTACGGATGAATCAGCTCAACGCATGGTTATTGGTTACTTTGCTTGATACCTGAGTTTTGCTGATTTGAATCCAGGCGAAGGCGAAAGAGTCTATTGTTTCTCTGCGCCGTTATTTTTTGTCTTTGCAGCTCGAAATTATTTTTAAGAGTGGGAAATAATAATAACTCACAACACAACACCACAAACTCAACAAAAATCAAGAAATCCCCAAAACCAAAAACAAAAAATTATGATGCAAATGCTATACAAAATCAAATGTCTTAGCTTTAGTAATTTCGTTCCTCCTATTTTTCAAATTTTCCACATAATGTATATTTTTTCTACAAAATTTACTTGATATCTACTGTAGTACGGAAGTTATAAGGCTGAGTCGTTGGGTAGGTCTACGTGAGACACCCTGTATTATGATGCAAATGCTATACGAAATAAACGTGTTAGCTTTAGGATCGGATAGTGAAACCAGCCAGTTTGCTATCCTGGTGGAACCTGCACAGTAGCTGACAGCAATGAGCTTTTGCCTTGAGCTTCTATGTATGGCGTAATGTCGCTTGCCACTGCTGCTAACATGCCTGCCTACTGTACAGAGCAAAATGTTCGTACGTACGGGATGCGAAACACAGAATAGCAGCATCGTCCATCCACATCCAGCAGGAGACGGGAATTAAAACAGCAACGTGGCAGCATGACGGCTTTGCTTATTGCTCTTTAGCCAGTCTGCGCTTGCTGCTGATGCTTTTAGCTTTGCCATGTGCATCACATGTACATACATAGACCATATCGGTAGATTGATGTGATGAGCAGTATGAGCCAGCCCAGACAGCGCAGCGCAACATGCGTTCCTCATTCATCCACCTCACCGTGAAGTGGATTGTCGAAGCTGGTTCCGTAGTTGTATGTAGCATATGTCTAGTCATTGCTATGCACCTACCAGCTAGCTACCAGCTTGTGACATACCTAACGCTGGTGAACTGTACTACAGACGTAGTACAAAAAGAAAAATATATAGTAATAGGGTAAAAGTAAGTACAGTAGTATAGTACCCTATACCGGAGGCCAGAGGCGGAGAGTGCAGAAGAAAAAAACCACGGACGGTCATGCACCGGGTGCTGGTGCACTGCATCTGGGCATGACCAAATCGAAATCACTTTACACAGTATAGAGAAACAGCGAAAGCTGAGTTAGTAGGCAATATACTCCGTTCTGCAATCACGCAGCATCCTTGTTGGAATGGTATTCGACAGCAAGCCATACGCAGTCGTTTTCAGCGTAGTATTGATGCCAAGGATAGCTGAAAGTCCCGTTGTGTTGAAGGATGGCGATTGGTTCGTGGGTTTGACCTCTGGCCAGCCATACGTCTTCGTAAATGGAGCTGTGCTCTTCCGCCTGGAATTTCTGCATTCGACCGATTCCGATCAATTGGGTGTGAATTTCCATGAAATCATGACGTTGGTGGATACCGCAATTGGCTCCTCCAGGTGCAAACCATAGGTTCAGCTTTACCTGCAGGTGGGTGCGACGAAAAAATTATTACTAGAAGCATCTTCCTGAATAACAATGGAGTGTATTAGAATACTGTACTAGAATAACCCTGTTTTGACCTCAATTATGCCCTAAAACGTGCTGTTATGGCCTAAAAATATGCCTCTGCGCACTTTTCAAAAACATAAAAAAATGTCCCATACATAGCCCCTATCCCCCAATGCACAGTCCAATAGGACCTCTCAATTTTTGCATGCAATGCACCGGTAAATACGGTATCTTACCTATACAATAGCACACCAATACCTTGTAAGTCATGACTCCAGCATCATAAGCCCTGTGACCATACTGTTTCTCATCACCACTGCAGCTAGACGGAGACGAAAGCAGAAAGTCGGCTGGATCGAACGTTATCGTACCCACTTCATCTTGTTGAGAACGTGTTAGCCCGATAGCTCTGGAATACGAAGGCAGAATGTCAGCAAAATTCTGCCATCCATAACCAGATGCAACGAGCTTTCTGGCGTAATTTGCATCATCAGCTGCGCCATCATCTCCAACTTCAATCAAACAAGCTGACCGCACATTTGACAATCGGACGTTTCGCAAAACAGTAGACTTGAACGGAGGAATCTGGGATGGTATAGTGGAGAGAACTTGGATGGGCTCGTGACTGAGATTTACCACAATATTTAGTGAGCAATCAAGTTGGATCACTTCAGTCGAAGCTGACGAGCAGACCCATTCCGCTATCAGCCCCTTTTGGCTGAAATTGAGTGGCTTTCTCTCCATCCTGCACTGATTCCTGTATTCAAAATTCAACGTGGCAATGATGCTGTAATGACTGCTCAACTGTGAGGCCAAAACGCTAATTCAAGGCACGTCCTTTACTTGGGCTTGCAAGTGTTAGCAATGTTTGCTTGAAAACACAACATTTTCTTATCTTTTCATGAAGAGTTTTATTTCCCAAACAACAAACGAATAAACTAAAATCATCTGTAACGGACGCAAACAAAGTGGTACCGCATTTGCGCAGCCACTACGTATGTAATGCAGTAGGAACCAGTAAATTAGTAAGTTACACTAGCAAGTATCGTACAAAACGTACCGCAATAACACATCATTCAATTGCAACTTTATACAGAACGTACACACTGTATGTGTACGTACATACAAAACGTTTATCTAACAGTAGATATATTTTTGACCTAACAAGTTGACGACTTGCACATGAAGCGGACCACAAACTACCGACCAAAAATCAACATGCACATATTTCATATCAACTTTGCATTCTACGTACATACGACTCAGAAAGGAATGCAATAATCACACCAAAGCTACAGCACAAAGTTTCCTATTCGTCATATTCAACAAAGCAACAAAATAGGCCGGATTTACGGTATATAAAAAGCAAAAGTGACGTGAAAAATAACTATGCTAAATAAAAAATAAAACAAAGATTTTACATTGCGGTATAAAGTAGTAGAAAAACAAAAGAGTGCATCTGCGATCGCAACGATAAATAAGAGATGCAATAACCGAAACTGAAACGGAACTTCAAACAAAAATGAACGGGCAATTGAACTACAATATGCTGGCTACAGTGAACACTGTGACAGGAAAATATTCAGAACTTCCATGGGGACAAATTCCGGCTCTCCGCATTCGGCTTTCCATAAATAGCAGGGAATTGCAATATGTTCCGTGTTTTCGTCTATGCAAAAGTGGTTTTTTAAATAAACTTTCCCTGTTAGTGTACGCGGAAAGCCAGAATTCGTTTCCAGGGCTTATTTATATTGTCTTGAGTTTTACGATCGAGAGCTACAGTAACCTCTATCATTGGGTAAAAAAAGGTGCCTACCGATGGCACAGGCACGAATTACCGTATTTACCCATGCATAGCCCCCCTATGCATAGCCCCATATTGGCAAAACATAAAAAATGCCCAGCCACCCCCCCCCCTTATGCATAACCCCATGTACTGTAGAGTACCTGAACATAAGCTGGTCATAAGCTACCCATAGCCACTCCCACACCGAGCTAAGATTCCTATAAGCCTGCTTGGGGTGTATTGTACTAGAATAACCCTGTTTTGACCTCAATTATACCCTAAAACACGTGCGTGCTTTTGACCTAAAAAATATGCCCCTGCGCACCTCTCAAAAACATAAAAAATGCCCTATGCATAGCCCCCCCCCTATGCATAGCCCCATATATAGGACCTCTCAATTTTTGCATAGCCCCGGGGCTATGCATGGGTAAATACGGTACATTCACCAAACACCTACATCATCAACCATAATAATTGATGTTCCTTCAGCTTGCGCTCATCAGCCAGACGGCACACCTTCAGGCAATACACACTCCTCTCTTCTCGTCCATTTCCAAATCATAAACTTTTCCAATGTGCAATCGTAAACTCCAGCTCTAAAACAAGCACCAGATATAATAAAACACATCCGAACACTGTACGTAAGTATATCGGAATTTAGGAGTCGGAACAATAATCATAAACTCGCTCCTCGCCAGAACAAAAGCCCCGAAAAAACATACATACTCGTAACTCATTTCCGAAGTCATCAGTGTGCCAACTGCCGCCTTTCACTGCTCGTGCATCGTGCTCCCGCTCTTTCTTCATTTCCTGACAGTTGGCACGCACCCACCATCAGTCAGTCTCTTGTAACTTTTCGCCAGAAGCCACCGACCGTCTGCTCTTCTGTTCTTGCCTGGTGCAATCTGTTCGGCTTATATGTACACGAATCCCACCTTCTACCAAACTTTTTGATCTGTCAGTTTTCAGAATACTTGTGAAAAAATTCTGACACAAAAAATACCTCCGTGATAGCGTTATAGCTGCGAAACAACCACCTCATTGTTCTACGAACGTACTGTACATATTTTCATTCAGAAAACCAGCAGAGGTCGAAAGGCCACCTAACGCACCTTCTGCTGGGGAATGGGGACGATCCGGCACAGATCTGCTTAACAGACGGCATCGTGTTTCTTATTATTCCTGACCTGAGAAGTCACAAAAGTGCCCATAAAATCCCTCATTAACCCCGGGATTGGAAACACCGCACATCGGGCACAGCCCGCAGCACATACTAAGCAAGCACAATCCTCAAGTGACCCCTTTCTGTAAGCCTCTCAATCTGCTCTCCTGGCATAGCCTTCCCGTTCCCTTATATGCTTTTGCTGAGCTAACAGTGTCAAGCATGCACTCGAATGAATCAGAACATCTATTGATCACAAAATCCGCATCTGGCCGTCAGATCAGTTTGTTGCTTTGTCATCTTTCCATTTCCTTCCGTGCGTGGGTCCTGCCTGTGCAAGCCTGTCTGTGTTGTGTGTGTCCCTTCGCTCAAGAGTGTCAGCGTCACTTGTGCACGATTCAAAATATTCGCTCAGACTCGTCTGTGACCTTTCCTTTATCTTCTCCTATTACGTACACGTAACTCGGCATACTTATGTACTGTGTTGGTGGGTGAGTGCGTCGTCTGATATTCGAACGCAGACGAGTGATCAAACAATCGGGCGGTTGGTTACGTGTGTCGCTGTCCCGTCGAACAGTTACGACATTCGGTCGGATCCTATCTTCAGGCGATAGTAAATCTGCCTTGCAGTGCCAGTCACCCAAACACAAACGACTAACGCCAACCCAACACCAAGGTTGCTTATCTCCAGCCATCTTTTGACTCGCCCGCCTTGACTTTGCACACATTCATAGCAGTACCAATACGAAAATTGGCCCCTTACGCCCTCACCAATTTCTTCATCAGCCCCTTTTCCAACTCTTTATCTGCCGTCGCCTTCTCGCGCACAAGCCCATACATGCACTAGCACTTACACCCTTATCTGCAGCACTCCATCATTCTACGTTTCCAAAGAGGTTTTTTGGGCGTTTTCAGGCTTCGAAATAGATAGTATTCAACACACAACTCCAGCCCCCGCAACACAAAAACTCCTGCGTATCAATCAACACCCAACACCGTCGGGCAGATTACTGTATCTCCCTCTGCCGTCAATCACAAACGAGATAAATCTTCCTTCTGTCTCAAGCAGCTTTCGCCTACACGAGTTCAGTCCAGACAGACCTGGGACGCAAGCCTAGACTCAGACTAAACAAAAAGTGTCAGGCCCAGGAAAAAACACCTTTCAAACTCCCTATCCCTCTGCCTCAATAGATGTCCAGCTGAGTCCAATTCAATAGCTTCATACTGCCCAATTTCCCTTTCCTCTTCCTCCCTTGTAATCCCTACCTTTTTATGCTTTTCCTCACAGCAGCACGCCTCGTCAATGTATGCGCGTTTTCTCCCCTTGATTCGGGCGTGAAAAAACACGAATATTCGCCACCAAAGTTTTCCTCTTGCCGGCGGCTAGTCGTTATTCAAATGCGACCCGCTGTGCTTTCGCGCAAAAAAGCAGGGCCATTGTCTGGACGAGGAAGAGCAGAAAAAGTCTACCGGAGTGTAGTCAAGGCTTTGTGGTTTGATGACTGCTCGTATAGCGACTGTGGGTATCCCATTACAGACAGATACAGCAGCGCAAACACAGTAAACCTCAAATCCCAATTGTCCTTTTCCACCGCTTTCACACAAACCGGAAATATTCCTCCAATAAAACAGAGTTTAGGGACGAGCCATTCCGCAAAGCGGTTTCTCATTAGTATTCCAACCCAGAGCTTCTGTAATTACCCTTGTCGCTTCGTTTCGCCGCATTTTCATCCTTCCGGTCCTATCAAACCAAGGTACCTAGTAGTGCCCTGTACTGCGCGTATACGTAAGTAGTACCTACCCATCTCCTCTGTCCGCACTCCCACCATTTCGTAGATAGTGTATCGATACATCACTCAACGCCCTGACCCACTAAACACTGTTACAAGTGAGATCAAACAGAAGCGCCCCCAACAATTGCACAGGAGACTCCAAGCCACCATGTCACTTCATTTCGCATAACCTGAACTGAGTAACCGATACGACACGCATCCCTCCCCCATCAACAAACACGCCAACTCAAGCACAAACAAGGCCTCCTAGCGTGTTCCACTCACCTACTCTCGGACCCCCTACCCATCATCATTAGTCAGCCAGTGTCGTAGTCGGTCGCCCTTTTTGACTCCTGCAAAGCCGCCGCCACCTGTAGAGAAACGAATCGGCGTTGTGGTGGGTCCGTCACTCCAATCCAACTGCATTGTATAGAAGAACCAACTATGCTGAAAACCGGCCTGTAAGCAGCAAACCAGACCTCTAAGCACAATAATACCCCAACAAAACGTAGTGAGTAGAGAAAGCCCACAGGTGTGTCATTCATGCTTTATTCAAGTTCAGACGCCGCCACGTCTGGCTTCGAATCTTGTTTTTCACATGCAGCTCAGCTACTTCAAAAGTAATCCCCCTTTTGTCCTCTTGCCAAGCTACGATTCAGCTTTTCTCCACGCTCAAGCCGCCCTCTCTCCCTTTCTATGGCCACGGCTTTGTTATTTGAGGCGTGGGCAGGCAAGCAGAAAAAGCCAAGCCATTGTAGCCTGCCAAGCGTGAACAAAATGGAATGCAGCAGGAGCTAACAAAGCAAGCTTGGGGTCAGAAAGCGACGTCAGTCAGGCTCAGCCGCCCTCGCCCACTGCCTGCCCCCGTGGCTCAATAGCTGAGAAGAAGCTTGGCTTTTATTGTCTGCCCACGTCTCAGCCAGCCCCTCTTGGCCAATACCGCGTGCGTAGTGGTCAGCATTTTGAACAGAGCTCTCAGCTTTATAGAAAAAGCTTGGCTGGCTTCCCTTTTGAACACATAACGCCGCCATCAGCAAAAAGCAGAGAGGTGCACATCTGTTGCCCTTTCCACTAAATGCTTGCTGATGCAGTCTGGCAAAAAGCTAGCTGCTGGCTTGGCTCCCTAAATATGTCAAAACTTATCGAGCAAAACGCGATCATCGTACGGCACGTGGCAAGGAAAAGAAAGAAACTTTTGACCTTTCCACTCAACCACTCCAACTGAGCGGTCTGGTCACCCCACAGTCTACCCAAGCGGAGCAAAAGACGCCCAAGTGATTCGAATACTACCGTAGTCCCCAGCTAACACTCCGAACGTCCTCGAGTATTGGTGCTGTGTCGTTGACGCAAAATCGAGTCAGTTTTCAGGGAGAAATGGCTGTTTCTGACAGCGGCGGCTGGCAGGTCCAGGAGAAAAAGCAAGTTTTTCGTGGTGGCGACAAAACCGACATAAAAAATCCCAAGCCATCAAAAAACTCGTTTCGCCTAAGTCGGAAAGAAAAAAGCCGATGGTGTGTAAAGTGGGTTTTCGCATAAAAAAGTTTTAGCGTCCCTTTCGCCCCGAGTTCCCCGAGTGACAGAAACCCCACCCCACGTAGGTACTGGCCCCAAATAAAAAGCAACGCTCTCATACCTCGGACCCAGAACAACACGCCAAACCCCACCCCCCAGTGCAAGCAGTGTCCTTTAAGAAACTTGAAGCACGTATGCATACGAGCTTATTGATAAGCAACCAAACGCAAACGATGCACAAACTCGTATGTATCTACGTACGCATTGTGCTTTGCTTAGGTATGTTCAGAAGCCCAAGCCAAGCGAAGCACAGCTGAAGAGCGTCGATTTTTTTCAAGGTCGTAAAAAATGGTCACGCATCGAAATTTCAATGGCTTTTTCTCTCCAAACCACCCGCTGTTCCAAATTATCTCATATTTCTTGCAGAAAAAAATTCGCGGCGTCACTTTCATTTTATGACACAATTAGTAATTGGGCTTGGTCCATCAGCCAGTAGCGCATACGATCGGAAAAAACGACTGAGAACTGCATGCAACCTTGAAGCTAATTCCGAACGACAGGTCACAACTGGCCCTGAGGCCAACCTTGATTTTTTCCGGGTCATCCCGTCAATTCAACAAAAAAATACTGCACGCATGCGTTACTATGCAATGCTTTCTGGAAAAAAGAGTCTGTGTAGTGTGTAAAATACATACATGCGATTGATACATCCCAGCCAACCACCATTAGAGAATCCTCGTGAGCATCCGATTACAATCGTTGCGTATCAGTCTTTTTCGCCCAACTGTCACCACTAACAACTATGAAAAACTGTGTCAGGGGCTCACTGGAAAGGCGCACCTTGTGCATTTTTCTTTTCGTACGCCAACTTTCACTTGGGGTGAATTTATTTGAAACGAAAATAGGGAGAAAGTTGTCGCAAAACCCAAGCCAACTCCTCTGCCCGCCGGCCATTTTGCATCCCCCAAAACCGACGCCACCAACTCAGACCAAGGTGTCACCGGCTTGGCCGTTCTATTCCTTCCTTCCACCCAAGCGAGAAAATAAACACACCATATAGGTACCTAGTATGTACTGTATACATACGTACGAACCACCCACCCACTGCCGTCTTCTTCAGTGTATTAGGGGGCGAAACTTCTATGAGAGCAGAAGGTAAAACAGCACACACACACACGCACCCTCACTTTTCCTCACCGCCTGCTGATCCCACCCTGCCAATTAATTTCCAAAATTTTCGGCGGCTTGCAGCAACAGAGGGCAAACACAAAGGGTGGTAGTCGCATTATTGTCCTCTGTCTGTGTCCTTTTACTTATCCGCATTCAGCCTCCGGCACTTTTCCTCCTCTCCCTTCCTTCTTCCAGCCAAACTGTCGCGCACTTTTGCGCCGCCTACCAAGAATCCCTTGTGTCCCGCCTTTGCGGAGGGAACAGATCGACCCAAGGAAACAGAAAGCGACAGACCCAAAACGGTGGAAAAGGAGGTCCAAAACGCACCGCCGAAAGTCAAAAGAAAGGCGGGAAAAGAAACAAAAGAAAAGATACGGGATTATTGGGGACACCGGGCGACAAAAGACGACGCCAAATCCCAAAGGGACTCGAAAAAATCCGACTCAACTCATCAGCTGGCTACTGGGTGAGAGTAGGAGGCAAAAGTTTTAAAAAGTCAACTCCCTCTCAAATTATTTCACGCCCAAATTTAGAGACAGAAGACCGATCCGATTTACTGTGACATGACAAGCTTGTGAACTGAATGACTTCGGAAATGAATTGAATGCAGCAAAACTCACAAACTACGTACATACATTACATAGCGTGTAGTAAACAAGACCATATTACATCATCTATTATGTAATAATCTTGTACCTTCTGAGCAGCATGGCTTTTTACCTAGAAGATCTGTTGTTACTCAGTTATTGGACTGTTCTTTCCTCTGGACTTCTTTTCTTGCTAATAAGCGGGCTTGTCATGTTGCGTTTTTGGACCACAGCAAAGCCTTCGATGTAATACCGCATAACAAGCTATTGTACAAACTACGTGCATATGGTATTGCTGGACAACTGTATGAATGGGTTAAAGATTTCCTTACTGGTAGAGAGCAGCGAGTATTTGTAGGTGATGTTTATTCTTGCTTAGCTACAGTTGATAGTGGTGTACCCCAAGGATCGGTTTTAGGCCCTAGCTTTTTTGATCTGTATACATTCGACTTGGTTTCTGAATTAGAGCACCTTCCAGTCTGGGTTAGGATGTACGCTGATGATGTAAAAGTTTTCGCTGATAATACCAATGCTGCTGCCCTTCAAACTGCTTTATCTGTTATTCAGGAGTGGGATAATAAGTGGCAATTATCTCTTAATGTTGCAAAATGTAACGTATTATCCATTGGTAATTCGCAACCAACTCTGTATAGTTTGTCTGGCTGCAATCTTTCGTTTGTGTCCTCATGTAGGGACTTAGGCGTTATTATGTCCTCTAATTTCTCTTTTACTCAGCACTGTTCTATTATATCAGCAAAAGCCTATGGTGTTGCGCGTTCCATTCTCAAAGCTTTCAGTACAAACAATGACGAAATACTAATGCGTGCATACTATACATACGTACGGCCACTATTAGAATTCGCAACTGTAAGTGTGGAGCCCGTCTAAGGTATCTGATATCAGGTTGCTTGAGCGTGTACAGTCCTACTTTACTTCAGCTGTATTTTCTAGGTGTCACGGTACCAAGCCTAGCTATGAGTTACGTTGTGCTCACCTGGGTATTCAGAGTTTGGAGGTGCGTCGTATCAAATTTGATCTATGCATGTTCTATTGTGTTCTTACGGGGTGCGTAGATTTGGATGAAAGTCAGTTTTTCCGTAGGGCTCGTTCAACTCGTGGTCATCCACTGCGTCTTACTGTACCTTATGCTCATAATAGTTTACAACAGTCCATGTTTTGGCATCGTGTTGTACCTCTGTGGAACCAGCTGCCGGAAAATATTGTCTTAAGTAGTTCGCGAAATTCATTTTTGACTTCCCTAGACAGTATTGATATCGTTGATCATGCCCGCGTCTACAAGTTTTAAACCTCACAGTGCCTATGTTTTATCGTGACTTTCATACCTTATTTACAGTATTATGTATACAGTGTTGTAAAATGTGTGCTTTGCTGTTCACATTCGACACTTGCTATATTCATGTCGATTTTGACTGAATAAAGGATTATTACATACAGTACGTACCTATTCCAACGAGAATTCTTACAATTCTTTTTAGCCTACCTGTGCTGCGTTTCCTTCCTACTCCATCATTAGGTGGCTGTGCTGGTCCTCGTCTTCGGCCGCTGCTTCCCTTGTGCACGATGACGAAAGGCTGGAACGACTAAACCCGTGATCTTGAGGTTTCATCAGCTTCAGATCAACAGGCAGCTCCGCTACAACCGGGATCGCTGACTGACTGCAACCTTGTTCACTGCGGCCAGCTGCTTGGGCTTTACGCGAAGGGAAGAAATCTGCAACACGCCAAAACACACCTTGTTTTATTGCCAAGAATGCTTTTCTTATTCTTGCATAGCTCGCTGCTTTGAAATTGATTTCCAAACAATTATCATCAGTTCCTGCGATTGTGTTATGCCCTTGTATGTATCTTACTCTCACCCTCACAGGGTTCACATCTTATCTCAACTTCTTATTCAGTACGTACGCGCAGCACAGGCACGCACTTTTTGTAAAAAGCAAATTCATTTGGCGGCAAATCCGTTTGATATTCGACCTCGCTTTGCTATGGGAGAATGAAGGGTCAAGCAAAAACAAACAAAAGACAAGAAGCAGAGCAGTTTACAACCCAGTCAATCATGTGCCACACGCTGTGCAGATGAAGTATACACAGTTATCTTCGTCTTCGAAATCCCGTTTGATATCCCATATCCACCCTGCCTGGCTACCGCATTTATGCTTTTTGGCTCTTTATCAAACCGCAATAATCGGCGACAAAGTGCGCTAGTCCTTTCCTTTAGTCCTAACGGCGGAGAGCGGCCTGGGTACGGTAGAGCACTACAGATTGGGGACGCAAAGAAGTAAAATATAGGCGTCCTTGGCCGACCAGCAAGCCAACAATATGCACAGGTAGCCGGAAAAACCGCATATATTTTTCCGGCCTCCTTGCTTCCTGGGGCGAATAAAACCCGAAGCGAGAGGCAACCTCGCGAAATCTCTGCCTTCTCTCTCCTCGTATGCATAATGCGTACCGTACTGTACAGTAGTATGTACGTACAGGCGACGACCGCAGGATCGTTGTAAGAAAATGGATGAGCTTCGATTTAGATGGCGAGTACTGATAAAAAAAACCGACCCGTCGCGAGGTGCACGAGAGGGAATAGAGGAAAAACGCGGCGCAGATATGCGCGCCCCGGATCGACCGAAAAAAAATCACGTTTCCCCCCAAGGTGCCCGGCCGTCTTTCTCTCTTCGACCACAAATCGAGAGTCGCGACGACGGCGGCGAGTTTTTTGTGGATACGACTTTCGCCCGCCGCCGTTAACGAGGCCGCTGCACAGGCTAACCTTGAGCGTACGGAAAAAGCGACAGCCTGACACGGTGTCACTAATTTGATGCGACCAGCCGCTGAAATAGACACAGTGCCGAGCCTCGAAGGTCGCATACATACATATGTGAACATAGCACTAACCACATGCATGATTTCATAGCAGCCGTACAGAATTTATTGGCCATGCCATGTGCTGCACGTACTGTACAGGTACTGTGCGACACATACAAGCAGAATACAGTGCCGAACCGATCCCGGACCGATGTGGTGGCCGGAATGTAGGCAATGGCCCGCTACAGACGTGCTCCGAGTTTGCTCCGAGCGAGTTCGCTCCGAGTTTGGAATGACTTCGCTTTGATCCGAAACGAACGTCAATGGCTCACACGACTTCGAATTACAAACTCGGTTGTTCACACGTACGTTCCGAAAAACGGAGCGAGTTCGGAGCGAACCCGGTGATTTTGCATGTTGAAGCATACTCAGGGCTCCGAATTCGGAGCGAATTCGGCGTTCACGTCTGTAGCGCCCCAATGTGTGATGCCGCCATTTCGCATGCCTACAGGTTGGTAGGCAGAGGCAGCAAAGTTGCACCGCAAGCCCCCCAACCGGCGGCACTGTCGCAAAACGGCGCGTGGGAACGAAGCAACCAAGGATTGTCGAAATTTCCAGTTTGCAAAACGGTGGTATGATAATAGTGTCTACGCACGCAACATATCCGCATCCCACACCGCATACCGTACCAGCCACCGGGGCCCTATTTTTCCCTCCAAACACATCTTGTAATCTACTCAATCTTTGCGCCTCTAAACGGTTCGTTCCCACACGCCTGTCAATCAAACGGGTGACTCGAAAAAATGCCCAAGGTACTTTGATCTATGGTGGCAGTACGATTTCGCAAGTTACCGCTATTTGTATCCTGCACACCTACAGTACACCCCAGCAGAACCCACCAGACAAAACATGGTTCTACTATGTATTCCAGCTCAAAACGGGATCTGCTGGGGCCAAAGCGAAGCGAATCCAATCATCGCCCAGAGCCGGAACAAAATCCTTGACAAGATGAACGAGAGTGACCTTTCGAACTTTGGCAATTTTCGCGCCAAAACCAGCACCCGAGTTGGCACTTCATTTCTTCGCGTCCATCGCCCGAGTCTTGACCTCTGTCCTGTCCAAAGAAACGGGCGCTCATAAATCAAACACACCCCTCCTTTTCAGCCCTCATGTGTACTTTCTCAGCCCCTTCGCATGCTCTCCTCATAAACTCCGAGCGAGGTCGGTCTGTATTGTGCCGAAATGGGATTTGCTGAGCAGCGCAAACGAAAGGACACAGAAGATAGAAAGGCTCTCGGAATCGAAAGTGCTAAAAGGACGCCGTCCGTCCGCTGTGACCTCTAGTATGGTCACTCCTCTTCTTAGCCCCCAGGTGCGAGAATGATACGTAAGCGTAGATAGACAGACAAAGAGCAATGCCACCCCAAGGAGCTTTGCATACACCTCCGGTTTGAGCCCGATCCTAGGCGCACAGAACAGACAAACCCCAATTTTACGTAATGTCCGCGTTTGTCAGACTGAGCAGCCTGTTAGCTCAGCAAGCTCCTCCGGGCCGGAACAAAAGCACCCTCGGAGGGAACGAGAAAGGACGCAAAGGTCAGCAGACAGACATGACAAATGCGACCAAGGAACAGACAGAAAGCGCGCGTCAGTTGCAAAAGGGCTACCTCAAAAATTTTTCTCCGTAGTCGCCGGCGTTATATCATGTACGTACATACTACATACGCCTATCATGGCGAAGGAGAAAATGCGCAGTCTCTGAAGGGAGACAAATAAAACAGCTCCATATCGCCGGAGTCGGAAAAGCAAATTAGCGGTGAGGTGGTGTGAATTTTGCACGTGGACGCCAGAAGGCGAACTACTCGCGGCCTGACATGAGGTCAGTTGAGAAAACATGTGTTCACCGTGTCGTCATCCAAAGAAAGCGAAAGCGCAATTTCTCAATTCCTCCTCCCTTCTCAAGAGGCGCATAAAATGCATTCATGCATTGCGTCGGATTTGGCGGGTTGCCAAAATAAGGATACATTGCGGATAACTGCATAACATCTGGATGTTACCCCCGTCATGGCATAACAAAACACAGCTATACAGTAGCATGAGAAAAGATACAGTAAAGTCGGTCCACTGAAAGAATGCAAGGATTCCCAAACAATCGCAGAAGGTACCTTGCGTGTAGTGCACGGACACGGCCATGCAATTGTGCTATCTTGTGTATGAAAAGCCTTCCGCGACTTCAGCAAACTTCGCCTTCTCAGTGAACCGACGGTGACGGATTATAGCTTTTCGCTTACCATCCATTCGCTTCTGCTTTCTCGGTGTGGGTGGACTTGGTCGCTGACTTAGAAGGAGAGAATTAGGCACTCGCTGGTTCCCTTCGGCCTCTGCCGCTTTTCCTTCCAGACCAGAAGAAGTACGCAGAATCTCCTCCCGCGGTTGCTCCGTGAACGGTACCAAAGATGACGACAGCTTCCGCTTTCTCGGCGTTTCCTTTGCTCGCGATGGACGATTTCTTGTGGCATGCAAGGACAGAGAAGAACGCGACGGCAGCTGCTGCTCTCTCGTCAGAACAGCGGCCAGTGGGTGACGATTCACCGTAGGCGTTGTGGCGGTGGAAGGCAGGTAAAATTCCGGCACGGAATCGGCCCCAATTGGAATCCAATCCCATTCGGAATTATCCACAGCGTTGGACGGAGAAAATTGGACGAAGTCGAAGCCCCACTTGCGCTCATTTTCCGCTTGAATCTGGGCGAGTTTGTCGCGCAAGTACGAGTCTGTTTCTTCGTGGGAAGGACGACCGAATAGGCATCGAGTCACCCGTTTCTTGCTGGCAGGAGAAGCTGAGAATACCGCGTTTGCTTGTGCTGCTTGACGAAAGCGAAGCTTTCCAGTCGGCGACATGACACTCTTCGTCATTGTACCACTTTCTATTCCTTCTGGGATGCGAGACGTTTTCCTTTCTTTTCGCCGTCGAAGTTTTGACGCGTTACGTATGTGATGAAATAAATGGCCAGACGTCAAGGAACAACGCACCCGCAACTTACACACCGCACGCAGGAACACACAACACAACAAACAAACAAATCTCCTCACTCACTATCCTTCTTTTCTTCGCTTCACCTCTCGCGCGTCGCGCTCGCTTCGTCCGCTGCTCGGCTGCCCACTTGCGACTCGCCGCACCGCCGCGCGCAGAAAACAGCGAGCGCCCTGCGTACGCTGGAAGGCGGGGTTTGCGTACAATCGTCAGCCAATCAGAGGAGGGCGCAGATCCGCTTTTTTTCCAAAATTTTTCTTTGCCAAATTTGTCGGCGGTTCAATTCAGCCAGGAATACGCGAAGAGGTTCAGTCTTCCTGGTTCAGCCTTCAGCCAATAGCTATGTACGAAATCAAATCAATGTGACTCTACAGTCTACACGTGCAGCGTGTGTAGTGCACCGGCCAGAAACCAACATGCGCCAGCACCAGCTTCACTTCAGCCATCAAGGATTTTCTGAATTTTCTTATGCTGGGCTGTTTGTGCGTTGTTTGCTTCTTTCGATTGAGCAAGCAGCTTTCCATGCCACAATTCGCAGACAGTACCAGTATCAAGAACAAATTATTACGTAATAGACGAATCCGCCGTCCGCCCGCATATTACTAGCTGCAGCTTCTGCTTTTCGAACCTGCAACTGTGGCTTACCGCGACGGAACTGACTACTGTATCGCCCAATCTTGAGAAGACTGCTACAGATTCACAGACTGTTGCATTTTAGTGTGCAATTTCTGGACAGACTACAACAGATGTGGAACGTATGGAATCACGATTGACCAGGCGGATACTCGCTGCATTTGCCTGTTCAATCAATCAAGTCTTGTGCGATCATCCTCAACTGATATCAAACGATCAGCATTGTTAACAGCGATTTCCTGGTGGCTGTTGTCCGGAAATGGTTCGCTACTGGAGTAATAAACGTATTTTTCTTGCACTTGCCCCTTTTCGGTCAGTGTCAACAAAAAGTGTCATATAGTGAAAGACTGTATGCGTGCTGTCGTGCAGTATAAATCAACACTGAATAAAAGCGTGTGTGTTGTGCGCTGCGCGTGTGCTTCTTGCTCTTTTTGTCTTTTTGCTCTTTCTTTGAAAGCTCATTGGCGCTTTTATTTGTTTGTATTTTTTTATTTTGCTTTTTGTGGCTTTTTCCAACAAAATTTGGGTAATTTGTAAAAACAACCAAACAACCAACATACATACAACAACCAAACAACTAAATGTGTGGACCTCTTGAAATTAGCTCCGCCAAAATGACGCACATGGTTTCTTTCTTTGAATTGTACCTTGTGCTCATTGTTAGTGCGATCCTCCACCCTCTCTATCCTCCGCCTTCCATCTTCTCTTTCTCCTCCAGATTGCGAGAAGCAGATTGGTTAGACTGTCTGGAAGTTACAGTGTCCCTGTGTCCCTACTGTGTTTCTGCCCCCATATGGTACAAACCCAGCATTACACACTGAAATAATTGAACAGTCACTATGGTGAAGTTTGTTTGACAAAATGTATCAGAGAAAGGAAGTTGTGCTTTTTCAAAATAGACAGGATGGGACTGAGGCTTTAGGCTTAGGCATAGGCTGAGGCTTAGGCTGGGGCATACTTCTCTACATCCAGTACCTAAGCCTCAGCCTAAAAGCCTAAAGCCTAAGTCCTGTTCATTTTGAAAAAAGCCCAACTTGCCAAAAGCTCAAAATGCCCCATAGTGACTGTTCAAGTATTCCACCAGGTAATGCTGGGTGTGTACCATATGGGTGCAGGGACACAGGACACAGTAATTTCCAGACTGTATTGGTTAGGTGTTGAAGGAGGATGATGAAGGAGGATGGAGGGGGAAGGTACATAAAAGAATGAGGGATAGAGGATGAAGGATGGAGAATGGAGGGTAGATGGAGGGGAAGGTGGAGTGGAATAATAGATGGATGGAGGAGAAAGAGGATAGTAGGGAAGATGGAAGGTGGAGGATAGAGAAGGTGGAGGAGCGCACTAATAATGAGCACAGGGTACAATTCAAAGAAAGAAACGATGTGCGTCTTTTTAGCGGAGCTAGTTTCAAGAGGTCCACACTTTTGGTTGTTTGGTTGTTGGTTGTTTGGTGTCTTTTACAAATGACCAAAATTTGTTGTTTTGTGTGATGTCAGTGATGTGCTTTTTTGTTTTAGTCTCTCCGAGAGTCTCTCGTATCTCGTTGTCATGTTCTCTGTCGGCGAAAAAGCAGGGAATACCTTCTGATCAGTGTTGCCAGTTCTGGAGCGTTCGCTCCAACTCTGGAGCATTTTGACCCCCGTTTGGAGCAAAAAATTGGACTTAGCGCTTTTGGCTTGACTGCCACTAATCACTAGTGTAGGGTATGGTCCAACTTTTCAATGTGGACATGTGCTGGGATGCTCAAGACAGGGCTGAGGAGGAGGAGATTGAGTAAAATATGGGTGATTTGTTGGATATCATTCCAGGAGGGTAGGATAGGTTATGCGTGATTAGTTTGTGAAACTATTATTCTGCTGTTATGTAACACCTCTGCTGTGCCTTGCAATGTTACGTACAAAATAACATGATAAAGTTGGTGGGCAACTGAAATGCCTTCCAGCACCCCCCCCCCCCCCCCCCCGGTCGTCAATTTTTACAGCTCCATTGACATTTGGAGCGAAACCACGAACGCTTAGCACTTTTGTCTCCTCAGAACCTGGCAACACTGCTTCTGATTTGAAAATTCACACTGGAGCTGGCTGCATGAGGCAAAATGGTATGAAAGTTATTCTCGTTTCTGCATACGTACACAAAGAGAATGGCAGACATACAGGACGACAAAGATCACTCCTAGGATGAGGGAGTGGACAGAACCAGTTTGTATGAAGGCATATTCAATACTCAACAGGAGGCATCGATTTTTCCCTCCTAACATGCATTCTAGGAGCGTTCATTGTCGGCCTGTACATACATATGTTTTACCAGCATTCGTGTGATTAGGGTGTACAGGTATTAGGGCGGGCCAGGGGGAAATTTGGACCACCTCTACTCTACTTGTCTTTCTTCGGCAGGGGCGAAACGGTGTAACCTTCAGATGCGAGAACGCACAGATGTCACGCCAATAATTTTTGCCATTTTGAACAAGAGATAAGAGAGGTGGCCCAAATTACCCGTTAGTGTTGGGTATGTTCGAGGCCCGAACGACGGGGGTAGGTGCTGTTTTTACTTTTTGCACGATGTGAAGATTTCAACTTCATGTATTTTACTTTCTGCAGTACTCCGGTGTTTCTACGTGTTGTACTAGTGGATAGAAGCTGTCTTTTTAGAGGCGAGGGGATGCACCATCTTTGTTGCAACGCGAAGAAACGTCCTCTAATGCTGCCTCCACCCACCGAAGAACCCATCCTGATGATGAATCTAATGGCAGGACTGGAGCCAAGAAAAAGGTTTGTCACAAGCCATGCATACGGTCCGTTTTTGGCTATGGCTTTTGACAGTTTGTAAAATTGCCGACCGTTTGCTTCCCGTTGTTTTTATTATGCTTATGGTATGTTCACATAGGAAGTGAATTTTCGCAGTCGGAACGCATGCTCGGTATGGACAAACAGCCTTATGCCGGGCTGCGTCCACTGTTTCTGCTTCGAGATTGAAAAAGCAGAGAAGAAACGGTTCATACGTTGTTTCAGAGAAAGGGGAGCGCGACAGTTTCTACGCCTCCTATATCAGCGGAAGAGCGTGCTAGTCTGCTGTCGTCGTTTCGCAAGCCATTGGCGTCATCGCCGAGTGTCAATTCCTTGTCTGCAGATGCCTCAACCTCCGATCACGAAGCTTTCATCAGGAAAATTCTCGCCAAGCCCTTCAAGGTTCCCATTCCTGGCTATGATGGGGCGTATGGAGGACGGGCGTTGGGCATGCGACGCGCGGGCGTACGTTGTGCCTTGCACGACCCCTATGAAGAAGGAGCCTTGGTTCTCTTCGAACCTCCGGCACTCAGCGAACATGACAAGCTGAAGATTGATCAGTAAGTATCGTGATTTACTCTGACCTCCGCGTGAGCATTTTCTCCCCCAGAGTAGCAATAATATTGAGCTTAGCGGCATCAATAGCGTTTGTTGATGTACATGCGTATTGTACATTCTGATTCTACAGTAGGATGTGGTGGGTGTTTCAGATCCAAGGTGCTCGTTCACGTGGTGGTGGATCCTGTTCTGGCTAGAGTTCTGCGTCCTCATCAGAGAGAAGGCGTACGCTTCATGTACGACTGCGTGACGGGAAAGCGCATCCCTGGCAGTTTCGGTTGCATCATGGCTGATGAAATGGGATTGGGAAAGACGCTGCAGTGCATTACGCTCATGTGGACCCTCTTGGTATGTGGCGTTTCAAAATGATTCATTCACAATGCCATTAAACACAGTACAGCCTACACGTATATACTTATGCCAGGAACGTAGACATTTTTATGTACATAGACGTATACTACACATCAACACATGCCTACAGTATGTGTGTATGTACCGTATGTATGTACATAAACCATTCCTCCTCGCTTGTGTTCACATATGCCAGAATATTTCAGAGGCAAAGTCCGGAAGCTGCAGCGACCATTGACAAAGCGATTGTGGTTTGTCCTAGCAGCTTGGTGAAGGTAAGACATGTTGATTTGCAGCCGCATCAAGATGCACACAGACGTGAGCAATACTTTACCACATACTGTATGTACTATCAAGTGAAACTGCACGGGGTTGCTAAACAGAACGCCAACAACAACAGCACACAGACAGTATGATTTCTTGTTTAAAGCACAAGCCTACCTCCCTACCCGTCTTGAGTTTATTTCATCTCGCACACAGTCTTTGTCATAAATTTTTCTGGGGGTTGCTTCCCCAACTTCTCGGTGCTACACTTTAGAACTTTCAGCATTTCGATAAAACTTTGCTTAGCTTCATCTTTGATTTGATGCTTGGCGGGACAACTGCACTGTTTTACATACGCTGTGCAGTCTGCATCGTTCAGGCAAGCGATGCCCATTCCTTCTAGGGAGTAGGGATCAGTGCAACTGAGCTTTTGGCCCATCTCTAGATAGCAAGTGGTGCTGGAGCTTTTGTACACCGCTCTGGTACAATCGCTCAACTCTCTGCACAGATCTCCACATGATCCTGATGTGGTTGACTGTTTCAATAGAGCTTGAGCTGACACTTTCAGGTTGACGTTGTTGGAAATGAGCATTCCAGAGCCGTAAGGGCATCTGGGTGCTGAAATCACATCACGCTTTATGTTCTTTGTCACATTTCGACAACTGTCAAGTAGGGCTTTATAAACGGTGCGTCTTACGTTTACGTACGTGGTTTTGTAGACTTTGGGTATTTGGATGGGTCTGAAAAAGAAGAACAAGTGTTGTATATTTTGCACTGCGTCTTATCGCTTCAGTAGTTGTGACTTTCCCTGTTGAATGGCGCTCCGTCAGATGGGGATCGTTTGCTATTGCTTACCATCTGAGAAGAGGTGAATAGTCTTTCCTTCCAGTACCATCCCAAGCAAAAACCCGAGTGCAAACAGGCTGAGCAGCAAGCCGCAAGTCCAACAGAGTAGGAACTACAAAATTGTACGTATTGCTGACAAGACTACTTTGCATACTATGGACATTGTGTGGTGTGTGTACACACGAAATTTTGCCAGCATGTGTTCATACAGTACAAACTACCTTTGCGAAACATGAATGAGCACCACCTCCCTTCCCTTTTCTTGGCTTCCCATGCTCATCTGCCGTTTTCGCAGGTGCAGTTGGTGGTCGGTTGGCCTGATTGTCGTTTATTCCATAAGGATAGATGCTATTTCTTTTCGAATTGTTCGCGCTGAAGGCCGTTTCTCCAGAAATGTCATTGCCATGAGTAACTCTGGGTGGCATATGATCTTCCTCCATCATGTACTACATTAGACAGTTACCAGTGTGATATCACTCTGAAACTGACAATTGGTGGTGACAGTAAAGGTTAAAAGCATAGTAGCAGTGGGTCGCTTGACTATTCCGGTTCGATTACGTACTGTGCTAACGCACTATTGGCCGATTGTCTGGCATGCATGTATAGTATGTATGTATGTTTCTTGTTTGTGCCGGTGGCTTTGGTTACAAGAAGCTGTGGCCACTGGATGAGTCCCCTGCTGTAGCTAACGCTTTTTGATTCATTGAATAGTTTCAACAGCTATCTTCTGCTACTGCTGCTAGGGAACGCTAGCAGATTAGTTCCAAGGGATTTAGCACACATACGTACAGTAGATACCATTAGCATATGAGGTGCAGCCAACCATAATGAAACACAGAGGTACGTAGGCTACACATTACATTGTATCCTATGAAATGAACCACAGAGTGCGCTACTCGCCTTCCCACATAAAAACACGCATCCGTACATACGATTACGCGTACTACGTAGGATGCATACCATCACAGACCGCAGCTACACGTGCACCGGATGGCCCATTCACTTCGGAGGCATGGGCTGGGTATACGCTTGGAGTGTCCATGGCTCGACAGACGAATAAATGGACCGTACGCCGATCGCCTCTTCTCCGATGTGAGTGAGCCAGTCAGTATTCTATTGCCCAAAGCTGTGCTGTGTTTGGTTTTACGTAGAACTGGGATAAGGAGATTCGTAAGTGGTTGGGTACCCGAGTAAATCCTTTGCCAGTGGACAGCGGCAGCAAGGCAGAGATCGACAGAAATCTGGGTAAGAACGATGCTTATGAATGTACTTCGAACGTTTCATCATAGCCACCAAGACTTGGCCGTGGAACTCAGTCGTTTTGCGTATTTTCTGCACTGTATGAGAAGGTAAAACGTGTGGTGACGCACAGCGTCATATTGGCAGAAAAGAGCATTGCAAAACGATATTTGTGAAACATGCATAGAGTAGGAAAAATGACTATGAATAAGCTAGCCTAAACATAGCAAGCCGCGCTTTCTGTTCATAATGTTAGGTGTGATATGATTTGGACTTCTCGACCTTATTGCTCCATACTATCCGGTTGCTGTAATACTACTTCTCTCTTGGAAACACACTTCACTTGTTTTCCAAAGTGGCGCAGTCAGTTTGCTACGAATCTAGCGATTCTACTTTTTGGGATGCCTCATCACAATTCTCGTTTTCGGGGATCCCTGCAGGAGCAATACTTCAACTCAGCAACCACACCAATTTCCTCAAAGCAAAGACGACCTTTCAACAGCCATCTCACCACAGAAGAAATCCTCCATGGACAAGGAACTCAATGAATTGTACCTGCAATGGCATCATGCCAAACATACTAGATTTGCCCAGCCCACTCTAATCCTCCAGAGCTGATTTCATCAAGAATCAGAACTCAATTTCAACGATCTACTGAACATTGTTGAACGCTTGTTCGACGTTTGCTCTCCACCTCAATTGAGACTACTTCAGCAACTTGTTTATCGCACTGCTTTTCCAGTTTACAAAACCAGCTTTCAATGAATCTCTCACATCATGAATCAACCTCCAACAGGTCGCTCTCAAATTCTGTACCACAGCTTAAAACGCCAAAATTTCACCATGCTGCATACCTAACATTCCTCAGCACAACTCAATCAACTGGCAATCAAACGCATTCAAGCATACAGTGACATTTGCAAGCATGGTACTGAAGGACAAATCGACTGGTCTCAACAACTGCAACACAAAAAACTCAATCACCGCTTCTGCTGGAAAGATACAAAACCCAGCTCTTCAAAACTAAAACAACTTACACCACTCCTCCAGCACTCCTACAATAGAGCCAATGAGAAAATTGCAAAATCGCCTCAACAACAGCAACAACTACACGCCCCACTGTCATGGACCCAAAAGAAAAGAAGAAAGGAAATACTACAAGAAACCAGCTCCACAACCACAACAAACTCATCTGCCACAACAATTGCAACTACTGCAACAACTTCAGCACATCCTCAGTCACTCAGCTGTAAGCCATGTGCCTTTTCCCAGCATTTCAATGCAATGTCCCAACCTCACATCACGAAAGCAAAGGAAAGACAGTCTCATCAAACAGCACAAATGCTTCAGGTGTTTCTCAAGCAATCACCAAATTAGCGCTGCAACAAACCACCAAGAATTTGCTACAACTGTGAAACACTGACCACCGTCTTCTTTGCAAGACCTGACAAACGATCAGCTACTCAGCAAAAGACAATGCACTTCAACAATGTCAAAGCTTCTCACTTCTTCAAAGCCCTGCCGCTTCTTTCCCACTGCATCTACGTTCAAAAAAAGCTTCAGCGACGAAAATCAGGCTCAAATGTCACCTAATTCAACCCATCACCACTCGCCGCCACACTTCTTTGCTGCTGGGAGTGTGGTGACGCACAGCGTCATATTGGCAGAAAAGAGCATTGCAAAACGATATTTGTGAAACATGCATAGAGTAGGAAAAATGACTATGAATAAGCTAGCCTAAACATAGCAAGCCGCGCTTTCTGTTCATAATGTTAGGTGTGATATGATTTGGACTTCTCGATCTTATTGCTCCATACTATATGGTTGCTGAATACTACTTCTCTCTTGGAAACACACTTCACTTGTTTTCCAAAGTGGCGCAGTCAGTTTGCTACGAATCTAGCGATTCTACTTTGTGGGATGCCTCATTGCAATTCTCGTTTTCGGGGAGGGGGTCCCTGCAGGAGCAATACTTCAACTCAGCAACCACACCAATTTCATCAAATGGCAATGATGACACCAGGAATTGGTTCAACTAAACATCTCACCACAGAGGAAATTGCTGCCCTGGACAAGCAGCTCAACGAACTGTATCTGCAACTGGTCATGATGCCGAACGTCCTAGATTTACCAAGAAATGGTCCAACTACTCAAAATCCTCCAGGCGCTGAATTCATCAAAAATCAGACTTCAATTTGCCAGGATATACTGAACATTGCGGACCGCTTAATCGACATTTGCTACAACTACAACCTACAATTTGATGAATACTTCAGCAACTTGTTCATTGTCACCGCTTTGTCCAAGTTTACAAAACCAGCTTTCAATGAAATGCTCACTACAATCATGAATCAACCTCCAAACATTGATCGCTATCAAATCCTCTACCAGCTGCTTGAAACTCGCAAAATTTCTCCATGCTTACATACCTAACATTCGCCCTGAGCTAACAACTCCATCAACTGGCAATTGCAAACGCATTCAAGCATACAGTGACATTTGCCAGCATGGCACTCAAGGACAAATCGACTAGTCTCCATCTCCACAACAACTGCAACAAAAGGCAACTCAACACAACCTTCTACAACTCATGCAAACCCCAGCTCCACCAACAACACTCCAACCACTGGAGCAAAGAACAAAATTGCAAAGTCGCCTCAACCACAACAACGCTCCACCGTCATGGACCCAACAGAAAACAAAAAATCCTACAAGCAGCCAATTGCTCCACAACCACAACAAACTTCATCTACCACAACAATTCAACTCTCAACACTTCAGCACATCCTCAGTCCTCAGCTGCAAACATGTACTTTTTGCGGTGCCAGCATAAGGTAAAACGCACTTGTGTTTCTATTTTACGCAAAACGACGAGTTCCATAATGAGTTATGGCCAGACTATATAAGGTGGTCCGTTGAGATAGAATGAAGAGACTTTAGTCATGGAAGGATTTTGCTTGAAATAGCGTAAAATTTCCCACACGGTATAATCTACCGAGACTTCGAAAATCTTCGCATTCTCTCTGTCTAAGTGGACCGACAATAAGAGACGCTGATACATCATACACTACACCGTTGCATATATTTGAAGATACACGAACGAGTGCGATCCTTGCTGTACACAGTTTAGCGTTGGTTGGTTGTATGTGCAGAATCGTTCATGCGTCAGCAGGGCAGACGGTGTGGGACGCCGATCCTGATCATCTCCTACGAGACCTTTCGCCTTCACGCCGCCGTTCTTCATCGTAGCCAAGTCGGCCTCGTCCTCTGCGATGAGGGACATCGACTGAAGAACGCTGAAAATCAGACTTATCAGGTACATTGCGATAGACTTGCTAACTGGCTGATGGGATGGGATGATAGATAGATGGGAATACCCTGCTGTAGGGCAGCATGGGAGAAAATTAGGACATGGGGTAAAGCTAGAAACCTAGCTTTTCTCATCCTGAGCAAGTTTGCCACCAATACAGCTGGGTGGACTTCTGTTCTGGCGTTTGTTCTACTGTTTTCGGTCACGAGCATGATGCATGCTGCGTTCACCATGCCGGTACGGTCCGTACGTCCGACGTATCTGGGAGTACATGGTTGTTGTGGTGTGCCATATGTACTCCTAGATTCGTCGGACGTATGATGAACGCGGCGTGATGGCGAGCTCCCGTTGTCTGACTTTCCCTCATGCTACTAGCTTTGCTCTTGTACGTGTACAGTATGTACTTTCTTTCTTATAGGCTCTGAGCGGTTTGAAATGTGAGAGGCGGGTGCTGTTGTCGGGTACCCCGATTCAGAACGATCTTCTGGAGTACTTCAGCCTGGTACATTTTGTGAACGCCGGCATACTCGGGACCGCTGCTGAATTCAGGTGTCTACACGATTGCATAGTACAGCTAAAGCATTGATCGAAGATGTACTTACTCTTTATGAAGCCAAGTTGCGAACGTTCCACAGTTGCGGTAGGTACCAGCATACGCAACCTAAATAGGGAATTGGTCAATGCATGCAGTGTTGATTGATAGGCGGAAATTCGAGACGCCGATTCTGCGCGGTCGAGACGCTGGATGTACGGCGGAGCAGCATCGACTGGGTCAACAGAGACTGGAAGAGCTGTTGACGCTAGTCAATCGCTGCATCATTCGACGCACCTCCGCCCTACTCACCAAATATCTGCCGGTAATGGAGACGGATAATATCACTTCTTGATCTTGCAGAGAGGTGTTTGTTTATTACAGGTAGGTAGGTACATACCTACGTATTGTTGCTGTGCTTAGATCAAGTATGAGCTGGTGCTGTGCTGCAAGATGACGGAGTGTCAGTCTGCCATCTATCAGCGCTTCGTCCAGTCGAAAGCGACGCAGGCTGAGCTGAAGAAAGGCGGCACTTCCCTCCAGTCCATCACCAACCTCAAGAAACTCTGCAATCACCCACTGCTCATTCACGACAAGTGCCAATCCGGAAGCGAAGGGTATACCATTCTACACCTTTTCAAACACCGCTGCCGTGCTTGATTGTACTTACTACGCATATATACGATGTACAGTATGTACACGTGTAGTACATGATGGAAGCGTCCAGCTGAGCACATAGACAACTCACTCACTGCTTTAACTTCCGTCGTAGATTCGAAGGTTGCGCTTCCCTGTTCCCCGCCAACGTCCATCCTGAGAAAGATGTGCAGCCTGGCTTGTCGGGCAAGATGAAAGTGCTGGACTGTCTGCTGGCTGTGATTCGCGCCACAACCACGGACAAAGTCATCCTGGTCTCCAACTACACGCAGACGCTGGATTTGTTCGCCCGCTTGTGTCAGCTGAGGAACTATGGCTGTGTGAGGCTGGACGGGTCCATGGGAATCAAGAAGCGGGCCAAACTCGTGGACAGCTTCAACGATCCGAATGTACGTACGTAGGGTAATCTGGGGTAACGTTGGATCGATCAGAACACTACTTTCTCGCTAATGTGCTCATGCGTGGCCAAAGCAGTCGACTAGTAAACGCACCCCAATCCAGTACCCGCCCAGCTGTATTGTGTGGTCGTTGGCAAAGTCACAGAATTGGGTTGAGCAAGGCGTGGTGTCGACTGTTTTAAGACCGACCACACGGTACCAGTGCTTTTGCTATTGTGGTGATATGCTTCCTTCCTGGTTTGTAGAGCTCTGAGTTCGTGTTCATGTTGTCGAGCAAGGCTGGTGGCTGTGGCCTGAATCTGATCGGTGCTAATCGACTGGTGATGTTTGATCCCGACTGGAATCCGGCCAACGATGATCAGGCTATGGCCAGAGTGTGGAGGGATGGACAGAAGAAACTCTGCTTCATCTATCGCCTATTGGCTGTAAGAAATGCCTTCTATCATTGCGATAGAATATAGATGGGCGTAGCTGGCGTAGTTCTCTAGTTTAGTATGTACAGTACAGTACAGTACGCTGGGCACATTTACGAGTACAGTACGTACGTACAATGGGTATGTGCTGTACGTTGGTCGCTATGTAGGTACTGTGTACAAAGGTACGTGCGAGCTGTGTGTGTGTGTTGCAGGCGGGTTCCATCGAGGAGAAGATCTTTCAGCGGCAGACGCACAAGAAGGCGTTGAGTTCGTGCGTGCTGGACTGCGAGGAGGACGTGGCGAAGCATTTCAGCTCGGATCAGCTGCGGGATCTGTTCAAGCTGCGCGCAGACGCCGCCAGCGACACGCACGACCGACTGGAGTGCAAGCGCTGCGTGAACGGCATCGAAGCGCGACCTCCGCCCCCGGACGCAGACACCAACTCCGACCTCAGTCACTGGTTCCACAGCGAGAAAGACCGCAGAAAGATCCCCGACGCCGTCACCAAGGCTGTCTGGGATTCCGGATACGTCTCCTTCGTCTTCCATCAGAAATCACACGAACTGACCGCTGTGCAAGAAGAGTGAGCTTGCATCGATACGGTAGAGTTTGAGTAATTGACGGGTTCTGGTTCTAGTTGGTTGCATTGTTCGGTTTACTTTAGTTTGGTTGGTTGGTTGATTTTGTGATTGTTTTGTACACGTACTTGTATGCGTTGTCTAAGTTTACGCATATAATACGTTGCTACATAAAACATGTTTCACTTGATTACTATTGGCAGAGTTGATGTGCAAGTTGCAGCAAAATGTTACGCTGGAAAAGCACAGTACTTTGAACTGATAATGGAATACACTTGATCGATAATTGCGTTGCTTGTGGTACTAGGCTTTGTCTCGTGCCAGATGCGATTGAAGCTACTAAATCGTCATCTGTCAGATGGAAGCTACTTGCTTCGATGTTTGGAGGGGTCCAAAGAATGTGCTTATCTCCGCCCTTCTACCTCCTCTTCCTCAAAATCTCCTCCAATGCTCTTTGCAGCAGGAAAGCGAGTGGTTGTGGATTTTTCCTCTCCAAACATCGCCAAACCGTTCCACGTTGGCCACTTGCGTTCCACTTTACTGGGACGTTTTATCGCCTGCTTCCTGCGATCAGCCGGTCATCACGTGACGACAGTGAATTATCTCGGCGATTGGGGTGTTCAGTTCGGAATTTTGTCGCGTGGATTTCGCGAATTCGGAGACCGGACGAAACTGACGTCATCGCTTACCAATAAGCAGCAGCCGCTGGTCCATCTGATGGAGGTGTACGTATCGGCGAATAAGCGAGCCAGCGAGGATCCTCAGTTTCTGGCGGAGGCAAAGGAAACTTTTACCGGGATGGAGCAAGGAGACGCGAAATCCCTCGCGTTCCTTGATCTGGTAACCGACGTGAGTCTGGCAGAGTTTCGTCGATTTTACGCCAAACTCGGCATCCAGTTCGATTGCTGGCACGGCGAGCGAATGTACGCCGCAAAAGCGAGGGGAGTGATTGAGTGCGGCTTGAAATCTGGGCGCGTAGTGGAATCGGACGGAGTCTTGGGCTGCTTCGACGATAGTACTAAAGGCGGCAGTGATCAGCCTCCACTTTTTGCACCGCTGGCCAGAAGCGACGGGTCAACGTTGTACCTGACAAGGGATATTGCCGCCGCCTTACACAGAGAAGAAGCCTACCATCCCGATTCCATTCTGTACGTGGTAGAGAAAGGGCAGGCGCACCACTTCAACTTGCTCCGAATGGCTCTACGTCAACTCGGCTATGAAGAATTGGCGACGAAAATACGGCACGTACAGTTCGGCAGGATAATTGGCATGAGTACCAGGGCTGGAGATACGGTACTGGTGGAGGATGTGCTGCGAGATGGCACTGGAAAAGCCAGGCAAATGATGGAATCGGACAAAAACACCCGGGTAAATAAATATTGCAGCTGGAAAAACGTATCTTTCTGCGCAGGTACGTAGGCTACTATGTAGCCTACGTACAGTGCAAATTTGTACTGTAGGCCATACTGTACATACGTGAATGCGGAGATTTTTAAAGTCGCGGTAAGGATAATTTTAATTTCACAGCTGCGTGGCACAGAATTGCATGAAAGTGTCTATGCAGGCTTTCAACGTTTACAATTCGTGTTCCGCTACTTTAGAAATTTCCGCATTCTCTGCTCCTCAGTGAACCGTCGGTAGCTATTTTTCCAAGTACGTACAGTAGATGTACACGTACAGGCCTAGTTTACGCGGGCTCCACCTATTCTTGCAGGTGCCTTCGCAGGAGATTGATGCGACGGCTGAAGCGTTGGCGCTCTGCGCTCTGACTGGGGCGGATCTGCGACAAGCTCGTCAACGGGATTACCGATTCGACTGGGCAGGCGCTCTGAGACTGCGCGGCGACACCGCCGTCTACCTCCAGTCTACGCACGCCAAACTCCACACGCTCCTCCAAGCCTTTACGCAGTATGCCAATCAACTCGACGATGACAATTATGAAATTGAGGAAACTTTTTCAGAACCCGAGGCCCAAACATTTGTACAAGCTGCATTCGCCATGCAACGCTTGGTGCAAGAAGCGTACTGGGAACTCGAGCCCGCCTTTTTGTTACGGGGCTTATACGCAGTGGCGCATGGCGCAGGCTCTGTGTATGGCCAATTGAAAGTTCGTGGTGCTCCGCCGGATAAAGCAATGCAGAGGCTATTGCTGTTGGCTGTTGCGAAGAAATTGATTGCGTTTGGGTTGCAAATGATTGGATTGAGACCGCTGGATAAGATGTAGGCGAAAAGATCAGTACTGAATTCTGCAGTTTCTCTCATTCTCTCCTGTCTCAATGGTGTCATGTGTCATGTCTCGCATGAGAGCAGCGCAGGAGAGGTCAATTTTTGGGTGGATTGCAATTTCCGGCGTAAGATTACCACAACGTAGGATTGACACAGTGTTTACAAAATATGGCAATATATGCAAACGGTGCCACTTCAGAAAGAGACAAGAATGGAGAAGAGCGAACGAGAAGAGAGAATCGAGTCAATCACTCCGTGATTTCATGTGGGATTTCGACAAGGGAAGGCTGAGATGAGTGCCAGTTACAGTTGGAAGGCAAAATGCAGGAATTACGGCACAGAAATACAGCCAAGCATAACCGCTCCTGTATTCACGCATCCTCTGCGACCAAGTTCAGCGCTTGTGTACGGGAGCGGATCAACAACGAAGGCGCAGAAAGCCGTAGATTCGGAGCGACAGGGAACAGCAGGATCTAGCGCCAATAGCACTTCGCACACACCTTCAACCCACCCTGTGGATTCGGCTGCATCTTCTGCTTCTAAAAATCATGTCAAGGAGCCTGAATTCATTGATCCGTTAGGTAAACTGCACGCACCACTTACTACAATAGGAAGGAGGAAGCGTACACAGACAATTGTACATACCTACCATGAATAGATGTATCAGGCCTTCGTTCGGTTCCTTGCTTGCAGGAGTGGCGTTTGGTGATGCTGACTTGAAGAATGGGCTAGCTGAGGACGATGCTTCGTCTTTGTTTTCGTCCTCTTCCCGGTTCGATCAGAAAGAGAAGGCTGTGGTAAGCCCGTTGAAGAATTCGCTCAAAGAAGAAGCAGATGCAGCCTCTTTCCACTCCTCCAAACTTCCACCAGCTGACCCTGAACTGACTGGAGACTTTATCCCTTGGTCTGCCAAGAGAAGCCCTGTCTTAGCGCAATACACCACCAATCAACGCCTTACCATTGTGACCAGCTTCTTGCCGGGCGGTGTGCCTTTAGAGAGCCGTATCAGCGTCACTGACAAGACCAGACACAGGTACACTATGCAGAGACTTCGGCAGTGTGAAATCGATAAAACTCGTTGGTCTACTGGTAGTGGTAGTGTCTATGTACTGGTACTCAGAAAGGGTGTCTTTGATACTTTTCTTCAGCTACATGATTCGACAAAGAAGTGAGGTTTCGTACCTTGACTGACACCTTATGGCTACACACACAGTTTTCTGTTATAATAACGCACGTGTTATAATGTAGGCCTATATGTACGAGAAGGCACACGTAATGTACGTCAAATAGACCTACACATACTATGTATCGTTGATTCGTATGATATGGACAAGTACCTATGTTACGTATTGATAATCGCACGCACAGTACATGGTTGCTGTAACAGGCTGGAGCAGTTGGACCAGTTCGAGTCTGGCGATTCTCTGCCTCGTCGTATGGCGGACCTCTCTCAAGCTGACTACGTGCAGCGCATCAACGAGCTCTCTTCGAAGCTGCGCGCGGCCTGGAGCGAGGACCAGCGCGTGCTCAGTGTACAGATTGTGATACAGTGCGCCAAGCTCCTGGCGGACTGCGCCGTGTCTCAGTTCTACCCCAGTCAGTTCGTCCTAGTCACGGACATTCTGGACACCTTCGGCCGTCTCGTCTTCGAGCGTCTCTGGTTGAAGGCGCAGGAGGAGCTGGCCGCCGCCCGACGTCCCCCTTTAAAGGGGGGATCTGGCGGGAATTTAGTACCACGGGAAGGGCCAATTTCATATTTTTGCCTTTTGAGGGGCCTATCAGACGTAAAATTGCATCCTCTTTCGATCTAACCCCACATTATGGAGTCAATTTTGCCTTTGTGAAGCGGCGCCCCAGTTAGGAAGGGGATTTCGCAATACTTTGGCCTGTTTCGAGCTTTCTAACTGGTGCGCCGCTTCACAGAGGCAAAATCGACAGAATGTGGGGTTACATCGAAAGAGGATGCAATTTTACATAGGTAGGTGCTTTCAAAAGTTAGAAATTCGAAATTTGCCTCTTCATACAAACTTTCCCGCCAGATCCCCCTTTTAAGTCCCAGCTTCGACGCTTCGCACGTGAGCGAGAGCACGAAGGAGACGGCGCGCAACTGGTTCTACAAGATCGCCTCCGTCCGCGAACTCCTCCCGCGCTTCTACGTGGAACTGGCCATACTGAAGTGCATGCGCTTCCTCCACCCCTCCCACTCCTGCTTCATACGGGACCTGCGTCGCTTGGCGGGCATGATCCGAGGAATCGGGCATCCACTCGTAGCCGCCTACGCCCGCTGCTACCTCTGCAGAGTCGGCATCACACTCTGCCCCCTGGAGAAAGAGCACCTGTGGCTGGCCCTACACGACTGGCTCACTGTCTGGCCCACATGGAAACAACGCATGCTCAAAGATGGTGAGCTATGATGCATTCATACACCCGCTCTCTGTTCGTTGATTGTACTGCATATGCACTGGACGTTGTGTATTCTATGGTTCAGAAGGTTCAGTACAGAGGCATGTGCAGTCTACAATAGTCGTGCCACTGAGAAAATGCAGAGACTACTGAAGTTACGGAAGACTTTTGCGCGGAACGCACGGACGTTTTCGTGCAATTGTGTTATTTTGCGCGTTGAATCTGTTTATGAGTACGATAGTCTCAGCGTTCTTTCGGTGGCCGAGTACATCGTGTAGAGCGTGCATTACTGCATCCGGGGTGCTAGGCTAGTACGTCAGTACGTCCGTTGTTGTCAGTACGTCCGTTCAGTACGTCCGTTGTTGATTTCAGGGAAAGACGAGCAGCAGGTGGTGCGTTTGTTTTGGCCGAGTATGGAGTGGCTGCTGCAGTGTTTGGCTTATCAGGCATCTTCCGAAGAGGATCTGCTTCCGTTGTGGGAGTACTGTAAGCAGTCGCATCATCAGTCGCTGCTGCTGTCTCCCGTGCTCCACGCTCTTCCCGCTCGTAGTGTGGCGGATCGTGGCATAGAGGTAGCGCGCATCCTGCTCAGCGGAGTCGAGTTCGATTCCTCCTCCGCCTCCTCGCCCAATAAATCCGCGCCCCTACTGCGACAATTTGGTGCTGCTTTACTGCAAGCCGAGCCGTCACCTTTGATTCAACGAACGTTACTACGCGAGGTATATTATGTGTACTACCGTTATTTGCTAATGCTGTATGTATGTATGTAGACATTGTACAGTACATATTATGTAGGCCTATGTATTGACAAACATACCTGCTCATGGCACACACATCGCGCCCCAAAATAAGTGTAGCTGTAGGGACCTAGCTCATACCCGATGGAACAGCTGCGTACATACGAGTACGTATCTTTAGGATACCCCCTCGCTGTATGTGATGTGTATGTATGCACGGTGCGCATGCTGTTATACCACTGCACTGTGTTGTAATGTACGTACGTACATACACGTGTTATAAACACACCATATGTTCGTTGTTGAACGTTTACGTACGTACATTAGGTGCACAGTCCCACATAGTGCCTGGTTTTTTTCATTGTTCGTCTGTACTACTACAGGTGTGGAAGGCTGTGATGCGCTTTCAATCCGTGGAGGACTACATGCGGTGCGCGGAAGTGTGGCTGCAGTTCGCGTGTCGGCACTTCGGGGCGCGGGAGGTGAACACGCTGCTAGAGGACGTGGTGCGACACGTGCAGCCGGACAAGGCCTACGAGCGCTTCCACCCGCAGCTCCTGCGCATGCTGTCCCAGCTCGTGGAGCGCATGAAGAACTTCCGCCTCATCTTCGGCATGGACGCCTTCGTGGCCTTTCTGGACCTGTTCAAGCAGGACGCGCTGCGCCTGCAGGCCTGTCGCAGTCTGCTGGAGGCCTTCGGCCGCTACCAGGTGACGGAGAGCGAGGACCTGGCGCTGAGTCATCACGTGACGACGCTGTGTCGCGGCCTGCACGATGCCCTGAACGCGCTGAGTCTGGAGGACGAGCGACGCGCCACCTCGCGGCTCATCTGCGCGTCGCTGGACAAGTTCCGCTTCGCCGCCGACCCGGAGCAGGAGCTGCAGTTTCTGGTGGAGGCGCGCGGGAGCTTCTCCAACCTGGACACGGTCACGGAGCACTGTGTGCGTCGCGTCCACGCGCTCGTCCTGCGCCAGACCGGCGGCGTGCGCACGCGGAAGACGGCCTACTTCGTGCGCGCCTGCGTCGCCTTCGCCTACATCACCATCCCGTCCATCGTGGAGCACTTCCGCCGTCTGCGCCTCTACCAGGAGGCCGCCGCCGTCGCCCTGCACAACAACTGTCTGCCGCAGGCCGACGCACTGCTCAAGGCCGCCATCTCTCTCCTGCCAGAGGTGCCCGCCTTCGTGGCCGTGGGAACCGCGCGAAAGAAGTCCACGGAGGCGCAGCTGGTGGACGCCGTGCAGAGTCTGCTCTCGCTGCTCCTGATAGTGCCCGACCCTCCTGAGCAGGCGCAGCCTCTCTACCTGTTCCAAGGCCTACTCACAGCCGTTCAGCGCTATCCCTGGCCAGAAGGCAGCGACGCACACACCACCCTCTTGATCCGCTTCCTCTTCTGGCTCTCAGCTGCCGCCCAGCCAGACTACGCCTACCACATGGAGGGAGTAGAGTCCAACGACACGCTGTACGGCGGCGCCCAAGAATTCGTGGCGGTGGTTCAGGGGTTGATGGATAAGGTGCTGGCTCAAATCCTGGACGCGCTCAAGGAGCTGGGCAAGCGAAGGGAGCACAGGAGGCAAAGCGCTTTGGCTTTGGAGCTGTTGGATTGCTTGGTGACGGTCGGAGACTTAGCGGACGAGCAGATGAGGGATTTGGCCGGAAATCTGTGGAGTTTGGCTCAGAAACACGGTGAAGCGGATAGGCAGAAGCTGAGATGCGTAGGCATGCACGTGAGAGATCGCGCAGATGACAGAAAACACCCGGAGCACCAACTCTGGCTTCAACTTTGCCACAAGATGAAGATTTAACCGATAGTCTATTTCCCGCGGCGCAATGCCTGCCTTCGACAAATATACAAAAAAAAACACCCCCCCCGCAGACTGGCCGAAATTTACAGGCAACTTCGGATGCCATCTCCAGTCTGTTGGAGAAGGATGAGGCGTTATCGCTTGAACAGCGCAAAGTGGATGAACTGCTGGCCCAGGTTGCGATCGCGTGTCAGCTGCGAGCGGAGCTGGAGAGGAATCCCAACCAATCAGCGCCGCCGGTTTCGTGCGAGCTGGTCGTTCATTGGCTGAGCACTGGAGCTCATCTGTTGTGCGTGGACTTGGAGAATCGATGCGGGAAAGAGTTGACAGATTGGCAGCTGATGGTGGAATGGCGAGAGAAAAAGGGTGATGGGGAAACGAGGGGGAAATCAGCGCGGATTCCCCGACTTCCCACCTGCTCCAAGTTTCGCCTGGATATATTCTGTGATAGCCGACTGAGAATACCGCTCAAGGTTCGATGCTTCTTGTTGAAGAAATTCGCCTATTCAGACCCCAGGATCACATCGGGTGAAAAAGAAAAGCGGGAAGAAGAAAGGCTTGTTGTGCTTCGACTGACGGAACAGTGGTGCACCAGCTGGGAATTGATCCAGCCGAGGAGCTGCGCCCTCTGGCTGCCTCCATCGCTGCCGAACTCGTGTTTTACCTCCATTCCTTCGTCAACAAGTGACCATCAGTTGACATTTTGCGTATCTCGCCATCTGGCAGCTTTGCTGTGTAATGACGAAACTGCTTCGCCTAAGCAGGTGCTCAGATGGCTCCTACCTAAATCCCTTGACTGTTGGAAACTGATAAAATCGGGCAAAGACGACCCTCCGAAAAGGGCGGAAGATGTCGCCATTTTGGATGATTTGCTGCTGGCAGGCCTACAGCATTTGCGATTGAGGATTTCTGTGGAGAATCAGGTTGAACCCGGTCACTGTCTCAAGGTGTGCGTCAGTGTACAGCAGCTTGGACGCGTGGTGGGTGAAGCAAAGGCGCCGGGAAATGAAGCTACTGCTATGGGTTCGATGCTGCCGGAAGATGCTCTTGGAGAAATTCGATTTGCTCTCTTTAAAAAGCTGAAAGCGGCTGTGCGGGCGATGGCCAAATGTCCCGAAAGAGTGGAGCTGCATTGCGAGGTACACTTTTGTACGTACCACAGTGCGTAATGTACGCACGGCACATACATACTGTACCACAGTACGTACCTACTACATACCTATGTACGTATGTTATATGTACCGAGTTGACGGATAGATAAGTGAAGCTACATGTATGCACTGCACTCTGCACGAACAAAGGCAGAAGACGGCACAAGTTGTACCAAGAATAATATTAGCTAACAAGAATGAAACACTTCACGCTAAAAAACGATTGAACCCTGACGCATTTTGACACTCGATTACAATAGTCGATGATTAGAATAGTCGACGATTACAATAGTCGAACGATGATTAGAATAGTCGATGATTACAATGAACGATCGTGGATTGTAATCATTGATGATTACAATCAACGAAAGTGCATTACAATCGATCCCTCTATTCTAATCAACGTTCGACGATTGTAATCATCGATGATTACAATCAATGAAAGTGCATTACAATGCATGCTTTATTTATTTCATGGAACGTGTATTCTAATGCATGAAAGTGTATTCTTTTGCACTAAAAGCTATTGTAATAAAGGAACGATTCTAATGCACGAAAGTACATTGTTTTATAGGATTTCGCAATATACAAAACCTTGACTTGAATAGAGGGATTGATTGTTTTCAACTTTCGTTGATTGTAATCATCGACTATTCTAATCATCGTTCGACTATTGTAATCATCGACTATTCTAATCATCGACTACTGTAATCGAGTCAAAATGCGTCAGGGTTCAATCGTTTTTTAGCGTGAAGTGTTTCATTCTTGTTAGCTTATATTATTCTTGGTTGTACCCTACAATTTTTGTTTCAGGCGATAATGAAACATTTGGCGGCCTTGTCTGCTATTTCTTCTCGACTCGACCAAGAACGATACTTTTTCAAGGTGCTCTTGCCTGATTTGCCACTTAGCTAAGTGTTCAGTATTGCCGGAATATGCTTCATAATGGGTGCTCCTTATATGCTGTTGTGTCATTAGCATCAACTTGAACAGTAAACGTTTCATGATGCAGTAGGATTGATCCCTGTGCTGTGTTACTTTTGCTTGAACTGCAATCGACGAAGCGGTACTTGTCGTATCCCTGAAAACCTGAAGGTTGAGTACGTTTACGTGCCTGTTATTTATGGTTAATGCGACTTCTGATCGTATCGCTCTATTGGCTCACCTTTCCAAGATCACTGGACATTGTTGATATGGCGGCCGAGCAAGTGTCAGCAGACGTGAACAAAAGCAGATACCAGAATCAAACAGCCTTCATTCTCGGATATACCGGCGAGGTGGGCAGTCGGTTGGTGCAAGTGCTCTTGGAGAAAAAGATCTTCAAAAGTCTGGTGCTGGTTGGACGCAGAGAACTGGACTACAGTGACAAGGGAGACCTCTACTCTTCGGTGGTATACATAAGTGCATCCCCCCTCGATGTGTAGTATGAGTGTGTGAAATATGCAGTTATTTAACATGGTTTGCATTTCAGATACAGAAGCAAGTTGATTTTGACCAATTGGCTGACAGCAAGGATGTGTTTGCTGGCTGTACCGTTGGCTTCTGCTGTTTGGGGACCACCAGAGCGAAGGCTGGAGCGGTACGTAGGCATGTGCAAGCAAGTGCGCTGTATAATTTGGGTCGGGGGTAATTCGGGCCACCCCATGGTACTATCTTCGGTTGGGAAACAAACCAATGTAAGATTCCTTGAACATTTTTATTTGAGAAAAGTACGTAGTAACATCATTACTGCTGCACTGATTCGCCGCTGCTGTACGAAGGTATTGTCCTATTGTGGTGGTCCGCATTCCCCCTTTGTCCAGGAATATATTCCTGTTTCGTCCAACTACCCCGCATCATGTGTGCGTAGCAAAAGCTGTCCCCGCGCCGTGTCACACCAGAGTTTGTGTTGTGTGCAGGCTGGCTTTGTTAAAGTGGATCATGATTACGTGTTGGCGGGTGCGAAGGCAGCGCGCGAAGCCGGATGCGACAACTTCAACTTGGTCACCTCAAAGGGCGCAAATGCAAACAGTTACTTCCTCTACATGAGCACCAAGGTATGTATGTCCGTTTTATTTTCCCTGTAAGACTGACTTTCTTGGTCGAGTTGCATCCTCTATCTTTATCTCGTGAATATAAATCTGACTGAATGTTCAGTAGACCTTCACAGCTCTTCTTGCTAGAAGTGATGTTGGGTGGTGTACTGTATGTACTTGTCTTCTTCACAGGGTAAGGTGGAGGAGGCTGTGGCCAAGTTGGCTTATCCCTCGTACAGCGTGTTTCGTCCTGCCACTCTGCTCTGCGACCGCAAAGAGCGTCGAGTGGGCGAGAAGGTGTTTATCGGCCTGCTCAAACCCGTCCAGATGGTCGCTCCCACCCTGGCAACAGTGCCCTGCGAGTATGTGGCCAAAGCCATGGTCTATAATCTGTTCAAGCCACCCGAAGGAAAGGCCATAGTGGAAAACGCGCAGATACATGAGATGGCCAAGGAATTCGATCGCGTTTTCCCCTGACGAAGTTCCAAATTAATATTATCCAGAGATCCCGAACAAAGTGGCTTTTTTCTATGTTGCACCGCTTGTGTTTATTGTCGTTACTCAATTTCTATTGCATACCGTCAATGCAGGACGTTCTAACCGTTCACTAACCTACATACGTAAAGGCGCATGTACCTACATATGTACAGTACTTAGAACATTTTGTTGCTTTTCCACATATGTGTATAATAAATACTATAACACGCTTTTTGTTGGCCATTCTTGCTTTGTCTCTCCGCTGATTCATCGCAAACTTTGCCTTGGCGCTTCTTGTGATCTCATCATAAATTTGTATTATAAAAGCTTCAAACAACCAACGCAATCGAACGTCCCTATTATTATATTACCAACACCTCAGCTGTACAGTACGTTGCACGACGCACTATTATATTGAGACGTACTGATAGAGTACCACCGCATATACTTATGTACGTACATACACACAGATCCTTCCATAATGCCGCGTGGCAAAATTGCAGGTTTAGAAAAATAGGAAAGAAACAAAAAGCTTTATATGAATGAAACAGAGCCCGAGTCAATGTGAGTCCGTGATCAACGGTCGAAGCGTATGGGTGCTTTAAGAATGATGAGTTTGTGATCGTGACGCCAATATCCAGTGAGGGTACTCTATATGTGTATCAAGGCTTCCTTTGTTCTTCCTGTAGTCGCAGAAATTCCTCATAGGCAGCGGTATGTTCGTCGTCCACAGACGGCCGGCCTGTGCTGTTGCTTTCCGAGTCCTGACGACTCAGATTCTCATCCAGAAAATCCAGCTCCTCCTGTGTTAGAGGAGCGCCATCTGGACCCAAATAGAGCGGAGATCCAACAGACTGCAACGTTCAAAGCTATTAGCCACGTATTCCACAAGAAACAAGAGCACAGTTTGTACAACGTACCGTGGGAGAAGTAGGACCGGGGGGGGTAGGACAAACCAGCGCATGACCACAAGAGCCATAAGTGTACAAGAGCCACAAGTGGACTATTATGCAACCCGATGCAGTGCACAAGCCGACTCAGCTGTCCCTCAGGCGGAGTGGTCGACTGTACTCCCCTTAGTACGTATGCAGGTTACGTGTAACGGACGTACATAAGTAGGTACGAAAGCACACGTACATACGTGGCTTATGTAAGGACTATCAGGCAGAAGACAGCTAACCTCTGGGGCTGCCGATTTGGGTGGAGGCTGGGACGGGGTTGGCCCGTTACTGCTGGCGACTGTCGATCTTCCCCATCCGTCCTCCTTCAACTTCGTCAGACCAGAAAGAGACCGTTCCACAGCCCTAAACAACAGCAATTTGATACCCCGGGGGCTATAAACGAGGGTTTACAGTAGAGCAGGCAACTCACTCGCTCAATTTCAGCCGCTGCGTCAACTGCTGTATGTTATCCACTCTCGCATCAGCACTGCCTGGAATATCAGTCTCCAGCGCACCACCGCAGCACTGAAAGCACAAAGTCGTACTCTTTGCGAGTTGCGGTAACGCGATTGGGTTGGTCGACAGCGACCCCGCGGTATTAGTGAAAGTTTGGATCGGGGTCGTCGACGTCATTTGTTGTCAATTCTTCTTTTCACTCGCTCCTTTTCCGCTCCCAGATGATTGAACAAGGTCGACGACCCCGCAAACACCGATCCAAACTTTCACTAAATACCCCGGGTTCGCTATCGAGAAACCCATTCGCGTTACCGCAACGTCTCCCTACTCCTCTAGCTGACAGATCACCATCGTCCCAGATATTTCGCACAAAGGCAGTTTTTCACCTTGAGTATGAGAATAGCCTTTTTCACATTCTCTTCCACGAAAGGAAAGAAGAGAGCTGGCTGCGTCTCCATGCCCTGTGGCGTAGACAGCAGCATGTCCACAACTTCCAGCAGACCGTCAGCCAAAATACGCAATCGGTTCCCCTGATGCTGCAAACACACAACTGCACATAATGTAACATTGGCGATTGCACGACCATTGATTTCAATTCTCAAACTACACTACAGGAAAAACTGGCTGGCAGTCTTTACGCTGAGATATTGGACGTAGAGTTCTCCGAGGAAAAGACCGAAATTTCTCAGCCGGTCGGGACATTGATAGAAATGGATCTGGCGTTGCTCGTGCTCCTTCCGCGCACGCGACAACAGGAAATCGCGAATACGCGCGCCCACCATACTCTCCTTCGTCAAGTAGGAGCAGAGTTTGGCGATGAGATAACAGTTCTGACCACCGCACAACGCCTGCACAAGCAGTACACGCACTACACATTGAACAAGAAGTGTGAGCGGCATTGCTACGTCGGAGTCGGGTATTCGCGGTCAGCGGACACAATGTACAGGGTGTCCCATAATAAACTCCGGGGGTTTCCGCGCTTATAACTCTCGAGTTAAAGCTGAGATTTCAATGCGGTTTTTTCTATTATGTAGCCAAGGCTTCAACTTAGATACATGCAAAATTTCATCTGCGTAGCTTCATTGGTTATGGTTTTATTGGCCTTCAAAGTTTTGGTCTCGGTTTTTGCAGTTTTTTCCTCAGTACTGTAGAATTGCGGTTTTAAGATAACTCACATTGTATTTACGCTTCCAGACTTTGAATTGACGTTCACACGTCAAGTTCTTTCGCTATGTGGATTGCTCTGAGGCACTTAGAACAAAATTGGCAAGGATTGATAGCAAATTATGCCAGAAAATGTGCCTATTTTGCTTATTTTGGGGAAAAGTCCATAGAAATTGGGGGCAAGAGAAAGTAGCTGTTTTGATCCAGTTCTAATTGAACGATAATCATGAAATTTTGCGTGCATCTAAGTTGAAGCCTTGGCTACATAATGCAAAAAACCGCATTGAAATCTGAGCTTTGCCTCGAGAGTTATTATCGCGGAAAGCCCCGGAGTTTATTATGGGACACCCTGTAGTATTACTGGCCTCGAAAGCTCTCTCCGTTTTGCCGCGGCGGCACGTACTGTACATTAGGTATACCATATCCACGACGACGTCGACCATGTCGCTGAGACAGGCGGTGGCTGTTGGATGCTCCAATCTCTGCATTATCGCCTCAGACCATACATCAAAATTCTCCGGCTCACCCACAAGCTGCTCTAAACCAACTTGCACCTGCAGAATGCACGCACGAATTGTCAACACTATACTCTTCGTTCGACAGGGTTATAGTCTGGCCAATAGCAGTTGGCACTTGGACTCAAGGCGCGTTGCGTAAAATTGTTTTACAAATGCGGATTTCTGTCCACGCTTCGTGTATTCCTATTTAGCAAAAGTATGTACATGCAAACTACGTAACCCGCCTTGAGTCCAAGTGCCAAGTGCTATTGGCCAGACTATAGCTGCACACACTCCGTATATTGTACAGGGTTCACTTACTTCTGTTAGCAACATCATACGCTGATCCGGTGGCTGCTGCTGCGGCGACACCTGCTGGCGGTACTGAGAAACAACTTGTTGCTGATCAACCTGCACTACATATGCAGTGGGAGGTGGTGGTTGCTGCTGTACTGGTAGTACTGTGGCGGGCTGTGGCGGCGCCGCGCGAGGTACGAACACCGGGGCTGCTGCGTTCAGACGGAAATTTGCCGGAGTCAAGTTCATGGCCGCCATTTCGGATGCAGCCGCTTGTACGGCTGACGAATTCCCTCCTCCTGTCGCCGTCTTCTGCTCAGCTCGACCACTACTTTCGCTCGTCGACATTGAACCTTTAAACAGAGGGAATCACTAACACAAGAGCACACGGTGTTCAGTGAAATATCGTCATCACCATAACATTATCAAACAGTAAACTATGACTGAGGTCTATAATTATTTTAGCCTATCGCAAGCCAGTACATACATAGCACAGTTTACCTGATTGTCCTCTGTGATTGTTGCTGGTATGGCCAAGTCCGCGGGCTACTTGTTCTGAGTATCGAATACCTCTGCCTCTTCCCCACTGATCACGACTGAAACTGGGATCTGTTAGCTTCGGAATATGCAGCTGCTGCCAACTTCCTTCAGCGTCCATACAGTACGCCTACGCACACAGAATTACAGTTTACCTCGTCCTAAAAGTGAGGTGACTGAAGTTACTGGGCGCTCAGTAGGCATTGGAGGCAGAGGGGTACTGTGGGCCGACCTAAGCCTAAGCCCACCCTTGCGCCTGTGAAAAAAAATATATATATAACCATTCACACAACGCCCAGTAACTTCAAACATCTCTCTAAAAGTGTGCTGTAATTGGGATTGAGAACACAGCATACTAATAAATAAAAATATGATGCAGTATGATGGGCTAAAAAGACCCAACAAAACATTCAAAAGTCGGCGAAAAGATCAAATTTTTTACTGTTATTGATTCCCAACAACCAGTCAAACAAACAACATGATGACCACATCAGGGAACAACTGATAAAACAAAATGCTTCTTTCTGCCTAATAAAATCTGTACGTCCAGCAGGACATCTGCATTATACCCAAGATTATAAAAGAAGGTTAAGAAACATAAGCGGAAGAGAGTCGTTGTTATGTAAAAGCAGTGCGAATGCATGCAAATGAGAAAATACCAAGTCATCACAGATTACGAGGTAAAACACTTTCAAACCAAACATCGTATTCTCCTAAACTGCAACAAATAGTATCCGCACGGATCTAACATACTTACCATCCAATCCATATCCACAACCTACTGTACCTATCCTTTTCCCTCAAAAGTTGACGACTAATGTCGAAAAAAGTTCTGCTATCGCTACCCTATCTTCCTGTGGTGTGAAACAAATTCTGTCACACACAGCACGCACGCTACGCTTTTCTTTTCATTAATCCTAAAGCAACGACTGCTACACAAGAATAGAACAAAGGTCTGAGAATACGCAATGAATACAGGGCACTATGTCAAGCAACGAAAACGCCACAACAAGCTTCGAAGATGACCTTTTGTGAATAAAAAATCTCCAACTTGGAGGAAATATTTGAAGCTTTGTTGCAGCTCTGAAGATTAGTACCATGTTCCACATGATCCCAGTTTATCAGAAGCGCACCTTGCTAGAACCTGCGTACGTATGTACATACGTCCAGAGAGAGTTGTCTCCGAGCCTTTGCCCGAGCTGCGCAAATAAACTTCATGTACTCCCACAAAGTAAAGAAACACTGAGAAATTCTGTGAGCGAGTTTCCTTCTATTGGCCCAACTAACGCAAAGGCCCAAAGACAACTATCGCTGGATGGACTATGTAATACTGGTTTCATACTCTCAATTCACTATTCACGTAGTCTGGGTGACATTTGCAGCCATGACATCGTTGTAGGACGGAGGAGGAAGACTGCTGCTGTCGATTCCAAAGACGGGAGCAGAAGGGTTGAGTAGTGGCAGTTGAGTGGAGGATGCAGAGCTACTCCCTGTCGCTACTCCTGTGTGAGCCAGGAACCAACTGTGCACATCCTGCGCGTAGTCCGGCCCGTTCTCTCGATGTACGTACTTGGCGGATACGTCCGCAGATGCTATAACACGCCAGCCAGCCGCAGCTAAGGCCTCCAATAAGCGAAGAAGCAGATGACGAGCCACGACGTTGTCGTTGCCAAAAACACCCGTCCAAGGCGAACCATGCAGCTTCCATTCAAACGCACCAGCCGTCACGCCTGAAGAAATATGATGTTCCTCTTCCTACTACAGCGCCAGCATCCAAGAAAAACACATTCTCCCGCCGCGACTTCCCCCACACTAGCCAGATCTTTCTCCTTTACACAGGTAGTACATACATACATACATAGTCTGACCAACAAGAGTTTTCCATGGGCCGATGCCCGTGTTGCGAATATTAGAAACTTCATTGTTGTGCAGCAGCACGGGCAAAGGCCAAAGACAAATCTCGCTGGAAGGTCCACAACAGTATGTACGTACGTACCTGATTGTACGAAAAGTATGTCGTTACTTACCACCCGTACACGTGGCTACAGATGCTCTGTTGGCACATGTGTTTTCATCCTACGTACTTACTTTCCTGCTTGATGCCATGCGGCCAGTTGTTGGCACTGATGACGACTTGTCTAGCGACAGCCGTCAATTCTTCTCCTGCGTTGATCAGGCGCATCTTGTCGCTACTGCTCAGTGCGAGACAGCAGTGCTGCATCTGCGTGGGCTGACAAGTACGCAGGACGAAGACGGCCTTGTCGTTGGGACGGCGACACACGTCCAGTGAACTCACCATCGCCCAGCCACGAGCCAGCAGATTCTGCAGAATGGCCGTGATGAGCAGGCGCGCGGAAACGGCCTCGAAGCCACTGGACAGCCACGGATAGCCGGAGAGTTTGAACTCGTAGGCGCGCAGATCCGGATATTCGCGCTCTGATTGGACGCCGCGAGACCAGAACTGACCAATCAGCGTGCGAAGGGCGGACAGGAGCTCCGAGGAACGGGAAGAATCGTAGTTGATCAGACGCACACGGTCGTTGGAGTTGAGCGACAGCATCATGTAGCGCGTTTCACCCGGCGGCAGTGAGAAGGCATCAGTGGCCTACAACAACAATGAGCATCTGAAAGACACCGTCAACAGCTAGTCCGTTGTGGTTGTGTTTTGCATATTTGTTGTGGACAAGTTGTCCACAAAAAATGTGCAAAAATGCGTTTGACGCGAAAAATTTTATGCATATTGAAATGCTATTTTACGCAAATGTGGAAGAAGAAAATTCGGGGCATTAAATTCTCTCGGTGGACTACTGACCACACCTGGCGCAGTAAGGAAGAACTCTTACCCGTTTGAAATAGAGGTTATCCGCGGTTCCCTTCACGTTGGCCGTGGTGAATAGTTTGAGGCCGATCGCGTCAAATTTCGCGATAATCTCCAGGATGAGCTGTCTGGCGTAGATTCCGTCTTCCAATTGGCTGCTATTCCACGGATATCCCCTCAGTTTCACTTCGAAGTCGCCCGTGTTGCCCACAGACTCCGGCGTTTCCTGCATTCCGGGTCGATAACCAGACTGAACGGCTTGCACAAGCGTCGAGCACAAATTATCATCAGCATTTACCAACTGCAGCTTGTCGAAGCTGCTAATACTAAGGCAAACAATATGTGGCGGGGTAAGGCAGTGATTGGTACTATTGATTCGCTGAAAGAACCACGAAGTCAAGTCATACAGCTGACTCAAATCGGAAGAGATGAGTGGTTCCCAGCCAGCACAAAAGAGAAAGGACAGAATGTGACACGTCAGCCGCTTGGAGGCCAACGCTTCGGTTTTGGAATTATGCATGGCGAACAGAGAGCCATTCAGCTTCAGCTCAAAGGAACCATCCGATTTCCATTGTTGCCTGTCTATCCGCCATATTTTGCTGATCTCTGACACCAACTGATTCACCAGTTGAGGAGGAGCGTGGACCAGCGTAATCTTGTCATAGGTGCGAAAGGTCATGCAAAAGTATGGAAATCCTTCCGGCACAGGAGGAATAGCAGATACTGTTCCGCCCATTGTCAGCGCTCCTTCATCAGCGTTTCCGTTCTTCCTCTTCTCTCTTAATTCTTACCTTTTCTGCTCCCCCTACATTTCCTTTTGTTGATAAGATGGAAAAGTATAAAAATAGGCCCGCTTTCTTTTTCTTTTCTTTTTTTTCTTTCTTCCCCCGTCTTAATTCTCCTCAAGCTTCATGGTCTTTTCCACCTCCCTGAGTTGTTTATGACTTCCTTCTTCCGCCTTTCTCGTGTTAAAATAATCATTCTAATCACCTCATATTCCTCCATTCCTCCACTCCCCTCTCGCAACTCCCCGCCCCGCCGCCGCCCCCCGTGTTCCGTTAATCCATCCATGGTGCCATTCATCAATGCATATGGGTTGACGGATGGACATGCATCGTTACGGACGTCCCATTGCTTCACTCGCTTCGGGACCAGCAGGACGTCTGAAACACAAGTTACTTCCGATAATTTTGATGGATCAAGGTTTATTCTGTTACTCTTCGAACGGACACGGACTTCTAGAGAGCTTAGGCGGACATAGGAATTCACGGGGATTTATTTTTTTGTGCAAGCACCAGGGGGTCTCAGTATACTGAACGGAATGGCTATTTTTCAAGGACACGCGGGAGTTGAAAATTCAGAATAAAATTTCTCAGTGAGATATCTCAGCGCTTGCTCCACAGAAAAAGATGCCGGTTTTTTGGAGAAGAAAGGAAAACGATTTCTGCATCATACTCTTCACTGATAATTGCTCTTGACAAATGTTCTTCATATGTTTCTTAGCTCAGGAACAATCAAACATGAAATGACGAAGGTCAAAAAGCTGTCCAGTCGATCATCGAGTTTTCAGATTTTGCACAATGTTCTTCTTCTGCATATAACTGTTTGGATATGGTCATTTTTTTTGGATACCTCTAGAAGTCTGTGGAACGGAACACGGAAATCTTCAGCCATCTTCGGCAAGAGGTCCTCATAGTGGGCGCGGGCACAGGCATGGGTCCTAAAATCGGGAAGGGGCATGGTAGCGTATTCGCGATATTGGTCGGTCGGTAGATAATATAGGCGAGAATCTTGGGCCTGGGGGTGAGGGGGGGTGTGTTGAACACCGCACCCCCACCCCTACTCTCCATACCCCCACCCGTACCCCCAGGAAAAATGAAAAGCAACATACCCCCGCGTACCCCCAGAAAAAAACAGCACTACGGATCCCCACCGCGTAACCCCCCACTTGAAATCAGCAGTTTGTCTGCCAGGACACGTACCCCACCCTTTTTTCCTCTGGCTTACATCCATGCTAGGACTTTTTACATACTCCACAAAGTGCATGCATTGTCAAGAACTGTTGTTTGTAGTTGCACAATGTAGTGAATAGTTTTATATAATGGTTTATCCCTATCATTCTAGACAAGTTGTTGAAGTATTCAACAGTGGAAATTCGATTCGAACACATACTTACACACCACTCTTATCAACCCAACACTGCATTTTGTATAAAATATTACAAGGTGCACAATAAAAACTGTTGCACTGTGTTGTCCGAAAAATAGTGTCATTTTCTGGGGATAGGATGTTGGGGATTTCTGGGGTACTGTAGTACACCATTACAGTTGGGGGTACGTAAATATGCTGGGGGTACGTGTAACATTTTTTTCTTTCGAGGTACGTAAAAAATCTGGGGGTACGTGGCCAAAAAATTTTTTTTGGGTGGGGGT
>JASAMW010000080.1:0-63397 GCA_030247985.1 Epsilonema sp. ZAB3_2
TGTTGATTTTAAGGTAGATACGGAGTCTTTCCCACCCAACTTTGAGCAGATAGTTGCTGCGCTCGCTACGAGGAGAGAGAGAAATACGGTAAAGTTTTGGCTCTCTAAGCAGAGCCAAGTTAAGTCCATCCAGAGAGACAAAGAGCTGCTCAAAAGTTTCGTATTTGGCGCAATACCACGTCATGGAAAGACTCCAAAATACTTCCCATTTCGTGATAGAGCAAAAACCCCGGCGGGGACAATTTCTTATCCAGCATACCATCTGAATTTGTTCTCACTATGACGAGTCGATCGATACCTCTGGCGCCCCTCTACGTTGCCTCTACGCAAGGTTATTCCAGAAAAACCTTATATTCGGGGCTAACGCTTTGTTTTTAGTTTGGATAACACAGAGGCCGTTTTAAAGTGCGCACAGACGCTTGTTGAAAAGTTCAGGTGATGCTCGTTTGAACAAGCACTTCGCCGTTTTCCAACTCGCCCTGGCTCAATCTAGGAGAGATCGAAGAAAATAGGACCTCATATAGCCTGTTTACTATGGTATACTCTGTTCAACGAAAGAAAACGTCGAGAAACCCATACTAACTGGGTAAACGGGGGCGAATATCTCATACTTTCATGCCACATAAATAGGTTGCCTCTGAGTACGTTGACGTTTCATCCAGTCACCCTCCCGTTGATGTTTCATAAAGTGCCCGTGCCCACCCCGCCTTTATTTGGAAAGACTCCGTATCCACCCTTAAGCCATTGGGTCCATGCATACGTATATCAAATCAGGTGATTCCGGAGAAATCCAACCTTTTATCGCACTGTCACAAACAAAGGCTGCAAGGACATAAACAGAAGCAATACATACAGCTAACACATAAAGCAATTCCAATAAGGTAAACTGTTGTCAGTGTCTCAACTGTGAAGCTGGGGTAGGGTCGGATTAGGCCCAAATAACGTATATAAAATTCCACCAAGGTCACGTTAATCAGAAAACTAGCAAAGATGGTATGCAATAATGCACTGGATTCTACGTTGACGGAATAATAACGATGATAAACTTGTTGCCTGGTTCGCCGTGCTGATACTTGAAATATTGCTAGCCAACCAAAATAGTGGGTCCTGCAAAAATTTAAAAAACCGTAGGTAATTAATTGCAAAACCACAAATACGCCCAAGATGAACAACGGAGAGGAAAACAACCAAACGCATCATACATACGCATATTTCTAAATCCACTACTCTATCTCGTTTTCATATTCTATCGTATCTCATAGCAAATGAAACTCACAGGACAACGAGCAATCATCTCCGCACATCTATCGAGCGATACAATTGGGCCTCACGTAACCGAATCTTATCGAATCAATCAGTCATGTATTCCAAGGAGCTACCAGTATGCAATGAATATTTCCTCTGGGGATTGCGAACGACCGAAGCAACGAGCTTTCTGTGAATATCCATCATCACAACACATGGTAGCGAACACGCCGCAACAAAACCGAAATAATACTACACGGTTGGTGTACGTGATAGGCCGACGACTTTAGCACACATCAAGACAGAAAATGGGGAGGAGGTTGATTGAACCGTCCAATATGTGGAAGCGTGTTCTCGTCTCATGTTTGTGATCAAGAATTATTTGATAGCCCAATAATCCACAACATTCTTAGCAGCTGGATGGAATGTCACTGCGTCTCAAGCGCCTGGACAACCTTGGTTCTGTGTATCTAGGTGCAACGTGCCTTTAGACCTCTAGGCCTCCTACATGTACAAGTAGGGGCGCGTGCGTAGTAAGTTGCGCAAAAAGGAGATCTCTCCTTTTGCAACTGTCGACGCGCGCGCGCGCCTACTTTTGACACGGGCGGCGTGGAACTATACCGCGTAGGTCCATATAGTACAGAGGTCAACAAGCACGGCGACAATACGGCGGACTGATGGAAAGGCCTGGTACTAACTAATTTCGTCGCACTCCCCAATACAATCAACCAGTTCAATTGAAGACGGTTCGATCAACGCTGCACCTACGTGGTCAATGCCAGCTTTTACAGATATAGAATCGAAAATATTGATACCATCCAGTGACATGGCTAATTATTGATGATGAGAATGGATACGCCTGCTGCATGCATACAGTAAATAAACACTATGCCTTAAGAGACATCGAGAAGCTAGACGTGATATACACAGAAACGCAGTGTAGTATACTACTTATGAAAATTGTAACACGAGTAATCGTATGATTGCGGAGTTGAGTATTGAGCCGGAAAAGAAAAAGTACAGCAGGAAGAATAAAACTGCAACCAACAAATTTGTGTGAAAACTCTCGCATTTGGTATGACGAATGAAACATGACTTGGTTAACTGACTTTATCTATCCCTCTACATTACTTAACTACATAACGCACTGTAGAAAAATGATACCGAAACGCCGAAGCAAAAGGTATTACACCTACAGAAGAATGAACATACATATTCACGCAGCATAACAATATAACTGACCATTTGTAGTGCACTGCAAACAGCGCATGAAACAGGAAGATCGAACACTAACGATCTCCAATAAACTAGCGCGCCTTCAAGAATAACGCAATACAGTATGAAGAAAAGCAGAGAGAAGTCCTCAACATGCCGTGATCATGTAGGCACAAAGACAAGAGAGTAAAAGAAGATACCATCAAGCAAGACCACACAACATCATTTGACCCATGCACGAACAATAAGAGCAATACGAGCAGTAACAAACACGTTTAGCCAAAAATCATTTACATCATGTACAGTACGTACGTACGGTAGGCTATGTACGCAAACACACATCAATAAAATTTAACGACTGACACACACTCGTACATTTGGTGCAACACAAAAGCATACACAGTAGACACAATAAATATTTAATACTTGACCATAAAGAAAACACCAATAAGCGGAATTGTACATAAGTACGTATTACATTACAAAAGCCGTGACCGCAGTAGCCATGACATGCAAAGAATAACAACTGCCAACCCAAGGAGGACTCAGCCGATTCCTGCCTATAGCCACGAGTCCTTGCAGTTGTGCTCAAGAAAATTCAAGCCCTACCAGATCCAGAAATATCCCGACAGAGGTTCGTCCTCATTAGATAGAAATCTGCCTGCCCTCTCTCTCTCATCTGATCTCGTAGTTAATAAACGAATGAAATACCCTGATTTAACAGCAGAAGTCACTTCGGTCCTTGGTGTGTTGCAACCAGAAAAAAGAAAGGAAAGAAAGCCGGGGTGCCGGAAAAAAATTTAAGACTCAATCCATGGCTGACACTAGTCGACGGGATCAGGGCAAGAAATCAGTGAAACAGAGCAACGTACGTACGTATGTAATGTAGCCTACTGTATACGTAGACTCTGTAGGTGCAGCTCCGTTCTTTTCGCCCTCCCTGTTCCTGTCAACTACATCAAGGAGACTTTTCGCGTGACGGAAGTAAATACATACATAGAATACAAGGTTCCTAATCAAATACGCCAAAAAACGCCCACCAGTCTATTGTTCATACGAAGAGCAAAAGAACAAAATACACCTATACAGCACATTCGTGTCCTATGCAGAGGAATGCGTGATGAATGGTCGGCAGGCTGTTAGCAAGAAAGAAAATGCAGCCGCCGGTTGATGTGGAAGATTTCAACCAACACTACCATGTACTGCAGACTGGGAGCTGACGCATAATAATATCCGGAAGTTGGTCGACTAGAGAAGGAGAGGGCATCTAGCCCACGACTGCAGGCTGTCGAGCTTCACCACCACTGCTCCCACCCGTCGTCCCATTGCAAGCTTTACTGCTACTAGATTTTGAATGCCTGCAACACAAATCAACACAATACTGTATGTTGCTCATACGCCTCGCTCGGACGGACGGAGGCATGCGCCCCACGCGTGTGCAAGACTCGACGAAGAGACGGACACGCCGAGCAGAGAGCAGCACTTGATAGGGAAGTGCTGCTCTCTGCTCGGCGTGTGCCAGGTGAGCAAGGATCACTTACTCATTGAGCGAATCGCCTGTGTCCTTGTGGTGGTGGGGCGGCGTGTCGGCGGAAGACGAGGCGGGCGAGGCGGTGGCTCTGGCCATGTCCGCGTAGCTCAGCTTCTTCCGCTCCTCCTCCTGCTTCTGCTGCTGCTGCTGAGTGGCGGAGGGAGCTGCTGCAGGGGGGCGCGGAGGCGCGGCCGCCATCCCTGCAGCCACACTGCTGAAAGACGGCGCCTCCGGACGAAGCACCGACTTCACCGCCGCCGCCTTCTTCCTACAGCCAAAACAAATACATGCACGCGCATGCACTGCACATCACATGACTAACAGCCATAAAAGGCGGTGCTTACTCTTCCTGCTCCGCCTTTTTCGTGGATGGCTGCTGCTTCTCGTCTTTGGATTTGGGCGCCTGAGACGACGCGGAAGTGGACGAGGGTTGTGAAGCAGAGGAGGCGCTCTTCTCCGTCGACTCCTTCGCGTTCTCCTTTGGTGAGCTCTGTTTGGTCGTTGCTTTCTCTTCCTGCACCATCCACATAAACGAATCGAATGATTTTGTATGTACGTACGTACATACATACAGGCACAAGCATTACATCAGCTCCTCTCATGTGGTCATGCCATAGGTAGTGTGCGTTACTTGGGAAGAGGTGGGTAAAGGTGGAAAGGAAGACGGTTCCATTTCGAAGCTCCTATTCTTGGTCGTCTGCGGCGTCTCTTTCCCTCCTCCTCCTCCTCCACTGCCAGCATCAGCGTTGCTTCCTTCTCCCCCTCCTCGTCCTCCTCCGCTCTCCTTCTCCGTTTTTCCAGCAGACTCCGAATGCGAATGACTTTCCTTCGAATCACGATGCGGCGGTTTCTGCAGCATGCAGCCAATGCTCTGTGCTCACACGTACAGATGAAGAGGCTGTTGTGCTCTTTCTTACCGTGGATGGATGACTCCAGTGTGGAGGAGGGGCAGGTTGGTCTCCGTCGGCAGGCGAGCGTCGCTGCTGCTGCTGCTGGACGTAGGGCGGCCCTCCACCTCCACCTCCACGCGGAGGACGAGGCGGCCGAATCCTACGCACACAAACACACCACCCAAGTATGCATATGTACCTACACAGCTATCACCACAAAATGTCGTCCGCGTTTTCTTATCGGCCGTAGCCATGGACACTTTGTCGTAATTTGTTTCGGGATTGACAAATTTTTATACGATGCAAACTAAATACTGCTCGTCCCAGCAAACGCACGCATTTCCACAGTGTACAGGTTCGACATTATGCAAACGCCGCACAAACTATGAAGAAATTACGACACCGGCTACACCCGACAGGATATTGTGACGACATCTATTTACGGCGCGACAGGATGTGATGTGTCTCGCTCACTTGTCATAATGGTAGTTGTCTCCGCGGTATCCCCCTTCGCCTCTGTAGCTCTCTCCTCCTCTCCCTCCTCTGTAGGGTCCACCTTCTCCTCTGTAGCCGCCGCTGCCTTCGCCCCTGTATCCTCCTCCGTCTCCCCTCCAGTTGCTGTCTCTGTCTCCCCGATAGGAAGCTCGTTGTCCACCGAAGTCCATTCCTCTTCCTCCTCCCCTGTCTCCCCGCCTCGAGTAGTAATAGCCGCCTCCTCTTCCTCTCGGCGCTTCTTGATGGTGATAGGCGGTGTTTGCGGTGGAAGGATGCGAATGTTGCTGACTGGGCGGAGGATGCGTTGAAGGTGGGTTGTGTCGACCAGTGGAGGCGGATGCTGGAGGAGGCGCCTTGCCGTCTGCGCTGCTGGCGCTGCTGTGGTCGCCGCTTCTGTCCTGCGTCGGCTGCTGCAGATGAGGCGACCTCGTGTCCGCGGCGTTGTACTGTTGCGGTGGGCGATGGTGTGGCGGGTTGTGGAGGGGAGGATGGCTGTTGGTGCGGTTGTAGTTGTGCGGGGGTGGATGGTGCGGATGCGTGGGAGTGAGCGAGTGTCCGCCTCCCCTCTGTCCGCCGCCCCCTCCTCTGCCTCCTCCGTATCTGGGCGGGGGCGGTCGACTGGTGGGGCCTCCGTAGGAAGGAGGGGGGACGGGGAGTGGAGGAGGAGGAGGCGGCGGCTCCTGTTCTCCGTTTCTCGCCTGAGCCGCCAGCTGCTGCATCGTCGTCGGTGGCACGTGAATCATCTGCGGCCGGTACGTGCCCTGCGCTTGGAAGCCGTACATCGCCAACAGCTAAACAACAGCACCCAGCAGTCGTAACAACCATGCCACTGGTAGCACCGTTCGTACGTATAGCAATTTACACAGGTCCGTATGTACGTATGCATAGAGGGTCCACTGAGAGAGTGAAGGCGCAATGGCGGAAAATAGCACAAACAAAATTGCATATGACGCAAAAGGTCTTGCGCTCCGTCTCTGAGTAGATGAGTGGCGGGAGACTTACGTATCCCAGGTCGAAGTTGATGTGTCCGTTGTTGTAGGGGGTTCCGGGGGAGATGAGGTGGAGGGGGAGGAAGAGGGCGGGGGCGGGGGGCGGCATCACCGGATCCGGCGGCGTCTGGTGCTGCAGGGGGTCCACGGTGGTGGGCGAGGCGCCCGTCCCCGTCACCACCACACTGGCCGGACTGAGCAGGCCTGGCAAATCTTTCGGAGGCACTGGTCGATACCCGTTTTGCTCCCGACCCGATCCGTTCCCGCCGCCGCCGCCACTCGCACCCGCACCAGACGCGACCCGTGGAGCGGGACCGGTTTTGATCCTCGCCTACAACACAACGCAGCCTCACCTCTAGAAGCGCGCACGTATTCATTCATACTTACACGTGAGCCAGCACTACCTATTGTACGCTCGCTCGAACACTTTGCGACGACTCTATTCGCGGTTCTATTGCTTACCAGAATAGGCTTCCCCTTGAAAATTTTGACCTCCGTCTTGACGTAGAGTAGAGCCCGTTGCGCTTCTTCGTCCGTTTCAAAGTTGATATACCAGCTGTTGTTGTGCGCGTATTCCACCGACACAAAGGGCGGACAGTTCTTCCCACTGAACAGCTCCTTCACTTCCTGCAAATGTACGCATGCACGTGCACGTCACGTGCAGGGACAATGAGCAACGCGTGCGTGTTGCTGGTGCAATACAAGGGATAACTGGTAGCTTACGGATATGTCCGTAGCTTCGGGGATTTCTCTGAGCAGAACAGTACAGCGCTTGTAGGCTGGTCGCACCTTCTCGCCTTTCTCATCCACTTGCACAACTGTCGACTCTGAAAATTTGTCATTTCCTATACTGTACTAGTACGCACTGCAGCATTATTATGAAACCATCCACGAAAATACCGCCCCCCCCCCCCCCCCTTCATAGCCGCAATGCATGCGCGTGGCGCTCGCTTCCACCCTCGTTCGCAGAAGGCAGAACAATAACAAAACTACACTAACGAGGTTATTCAGAAAATGCCACGAAAGCACTTTTTGCCAGCGCAACTGCGTAGGTGGTCATCGTAAACTAATTCGACGAAGCTCACACATCCTATGGATAATTATCTTGCATCGGCTACGGGATAAAGTAAGTTTCCGCCGTGGCGGTAGATAGGAATAATCAGCTCATATATCTCCCAATCCTGTGCTATTGTGCCCTGTCCCACCTCTTCTAACTACAAAATTTCCGTATAGTTTAGTTTGATTTCTTTCACACTTTCCGAAAACGGCAAACAGAGGGTAAAATGACGTCATTTACCCACAGCTCTCCGTAACGAAGGGTTGGGTACGTAAGCGACTCCCTTCAAGCGTAAAGAAAAAAACTAACTACTACCCCACTTCAGGCTGCCTCATGCCGTAGCGAGAGGCATGAGAGAGCAGTCAAAGGGCGAAAGCCCCCGCATCCATACTCGTCAAAAAGCTTCGATTACACCACTGACTCCACGCGCTAATTCTACTCTTCCACACGTCATTCCGCTCCAGCAAATTCAAGTGGGCGAAAAACGGTACTAGACAGGCCGACCTACAGCTACCTTGCCTATCTCCTCGAGAAACTAAACGAGCATGAAGCACTTCTAAAATCCCACAAGCCAGCACCACCATCCACACTGATGTACTTACATACAGGCAGACACAATATTAAGAATCAGAAGGAAAGTCCTCCGCTGCGCCGGCTTTCATTTTAGGCCGGCTTTAGCTCAAACAAATTATGAGCTTATCATAAAAGGCTATATTTATTCACGGCTAAAAAAGTATCGCCGTGTCAATGCGAAAGAATATGAATCTGTGGACGTCCCCTCCTTCCCTATTCCTATGAGTTTCCGGTTGAGCCGGATGTGCGTGCTTGACAGCTCCAAATGACGTAAGTTTCTAATTAGAGGTGGCGACAGCTCGCCCTACTGTATGTCTCTCTTACCTCTGAGTACGTTGACGATGAGGCTCAAGTCCATGGTGAGCCTTTTGACCATGGGAAAGCTGGCAATAATATGAATAGGCACGTATTGGTCATTGTCCATCTGGGAACGCAGATACGTATCACCCGCTAGATTCTCCCTAAAGAAAACAGCCCATACAAACTGGATCGATCGTGCTATTCGCACAGCACAAGCAGGTACCGGAAGAGAAAGCAGACACTAGGCGTACATACCTGGAGAAATAGTACTCCAGTTGTGTCCTAAGTCGAGACTTGAGCTCCTCCATGCCCATTGAACCGGGCGAAGTTCCACCGGCACTCGAGCGTCCGCCTCCGCCGCCACTCGCCAAGTTACCCTCCGGCGAATCAGAGCCATCGACTACAAACACACACTTCTCCGTCAATCAAGGCGCGTCACGTATGTAATAAGCAGTCCTTACTCTGCTGGACATCGGCCGGAAGAACGGAGACTTGGAGCTCCAGTGGACCACCTGATCCATCGTCCGTCGCAACCAGCTCATCACCCTCCACCACTGTCTCACCGTTCTCCAGCTGCCTCTCTGCAACGTAGAACATATGTATACTGTGCGTAGGAATAACTCTGACTGAGCACGGATAAAAGCTTGTGTGTCTATACGAAATACAGTATATGTATGGTATGTATCGGAAATCGACTGATCAGTGGTGCATTGTCACTCACCCCAAAAGCATCCAATAAACATGCATTCATTTCAGCACGAGTGCGAAGCATAAGTTTGCGTACAAAAATAGTGCGTGAGTTGAGTGGTACGGACACACATGCTTGTTCATATTGGGAGAGCAGCTTCCGACTAACTGACGTCAACCGCGAACGACACAAACATTCATCCATTCAACTTCCGTAGCAAACAACTCATTCACCATATAGCACTTGCACAATTGAGCCCTGTTCCGTCCCCACTAGCTACATAATATGTACAAAAGCCCTCACTTTCGCACCTACGCAAGTTTGCCAACAGACCTTTTCATTTCTTGGCAGTTGTCCACTGGGAATACGTACATTACATATCTGTACCTCTACCTACCTGACCGAACCGGATCGAAGAGCTCACTTGGCAGTAAATAAATAAGTTTTAGCCCTTTGGAAACAGTGATAAGCAACTCGTCCGTCCCTTGGGAGCTTCCTAAGGCGGCTATACAGCACCGCCCTTTACTCCTCCCTTTCTACTCACTATGTGTAGCAAAGTATACTAAACAGAAAAGCGCTGTAGCACCTCAGTTTTCGGCAGCATGCCTTGTTTTGAATTGTGTTTCAGACGGGTTATCATAAATGTTCGCATGCAATAGAGGGGAAGAGAAAGAGAAGCGGAACTGATGCCTTGATCACTAAAATATCCATATACTGTAGGCCTACATACGATCGCACAATCCGCTGGACAATAACGTAAAATGATAACTACTTTCGTAGACGTAACGCCTTCAGTGCATGTATAGCATGAATGGGCCTCATGCCTTTCAAATGCTACTGTATCCTCCGCCCACTCAATGCATCAGAAGCTACGGAATAGAGAAGAGAAAGCGAGAAATTATTCTCGTGATCAAGGCAGTGCCATGAGCAAGTAAGTACAGTACGTGTGCATGAGACGAAAGCAGAACGAGCCCACGCCCCATACCAGCTTCGACCGAGCTGCTTCCGTTTCTCTCCCTCTTTCTGCATCGCTTCTCTAGGCCTACTATTTAACAAAAAACCAACGTCTGCACAAAACAAGCGCCGCTGCTTTTCAATTAAAATATATGGTGCTACAGCGCACATCAGCAGCACGAACTGTACGTACAAAGCGCAAGGCAAAGGCATCCTAATATAAAATAAAAGCAGCGGCTTCCTCGTCGTGAGCACGGCGCTTTTTCTTCCCTTTTGACTGCAACGGTCCTGTCGGCTGGTCGTTCTCTCTCTCCCTTTTATTTCTTGCCGCTCTCACCTATAGTCATTATTCTTAGGGCCATTCGCAGTATCACCATAGCCTTTTCACGCGCGATAATACCCCGACATGCTCAATCACCAAACCAGACAACAGTTTTCGGAGAAAGAAAGCAATCAGTCAACAACACAGCACCCTTATCAGTAAAGCTTGGTGACCAAAACGCCCGTATACAGACAGCACCATTCCTTATCAAGCCATCGTACACAAGGGCAAAGGATTCATATAACAGTTAGTCATGCAAGCAGTGCTTCAACAAACACTTTATCTGCAAGTGCAAGGTTATGCCCATGTTCTAGCCGCATCACGTTGTACATGCAGTTTGCCCTGCTGTGTTAGGATCCGGTTTTTCAGGCTCGACTCCAATACCAAATAATGCCATATCTCCACCTACCTAATTATAATTGATTCATGGGGGGAAGATGATGCGATAACGTTTGTAATGGGATTCGAGCCTGAAAAGCCCTGTCCTTCAAGAAAATGGAAGCATAAACTGTGAGTTTAGTTAGTATAGTAGGCATAGGCACACGTACCACATTCCGGGGTAAACCACCAGGGTAGAACGGGGATAGGCGGAGGAGTGGACCTACCAGGGGGAACCGGATGAGGACCGCCCAGCTCCTCTGGCAACCAACCATCCTGCTGCAGATCAGCGCACACCTTCTCCGCATTCTTAGCACTCACCTGAAAACACAAAACTCACTCATCAAAACAGTTCAAGATATACGTACGTACTGTATATCGGCACTGCGGTGGGAGGCGGTATCCGTTCCGTACTGCCTTTGGGGTGTGTAACTACTTTCTCCTTCTGATTACTCTGTAAGCTTCAGGTTCCTGCGAAATATTATTGCGTTTGCTGCAAACTGTAACTTATTCTACATCTGATACGTGTCGCATACTGCGTGTATTATCTAGACACGTACTTATGCAATCAGACGTCATTCGTATCGGCGCGTTATGTATCCAGGTGATAGGGCTGGGTAGGTTGGCTATGCAAGTAGTTTGCTTGCTCAGTGGACCCAGTCAAGCTAATGCCTCGCATTAGTTATTAGATTCTACAGGGTGTTTCCTTTGGATATATCATGTCGTTTGGGGCTATAACTTGGGAACGACAAGAGTTAAGAGGCTGACGTTTTTCCTGCAGATACCCAAGAATATGCCTAACCTTGTATAAAAATTTCGTCCCAAAACTCTAATCTGAACATAAGATATTGGTACCTCAAGTTTCGACCACGAAAATCGCAAGCTTTTGAATCGCAAGTTGGTGATTCGCCCTATCTGGGTTCCCAACTATTCCTTTTTGGATTTCTCTAGAGCAGGCTTTGTTTTAGTAAACTGAAAACGTTTCCAGAACTGGAAAATAATATTCTCATGGTGTTTTCAGGTGTCGACTAGCGCTACGATGAAAATGCCACAAGTTTTACTCTGACCGCCAGTTCTGATTCAAGAACTTTGCGATTTTCGTGGTCGAAATTTGAGGCACCAATATCATTTGTTCAGATTGGAGTTTTGGGACTAAATTTTTACACAAGGTTAGGCATATTCTTGGGTATCTGCAGGAAAAATTTCAGCCTCTTAACTCTTGTGGTTCCCAAGTTATAGCCCCAAACGACATGATATATCCAAAGGAAACACCCTGTAATAAAGGCGAAGGACGTGATGAAAATCAAATTGCTGCAGGTGCGCCTCAGTAAAAGCACCCCACACATACAGGCGTTCAAGCGACGCACTGAGCGATTTCAAGCTTCCTACTGCGACTATAGGCATACATAGCATGATCTGTTGTACGTTCGACACAAATAACGCACGGACAGAACACAACAGTGAAATATTACTGTCCCATTGTGGTAGGAAATACAGACGTCGTCATTTATCAAGTTGCTCGATGTAGCAACTGGCTAGTAACGCTTCCCCATACATAACCATCAGTGCAATACGGTACAGTGACATGATTTCGCTTCACAAACAGATCCCACGCCCATACACGCATACGTAGTCACGTATGATCAGTGTTGCAGCAGGATCCTTCATCTTTAAAGTTTAGAAGCCATTCCATATGCCCACTTAGTATTCAGACAAAGCCAATGTTATGTATTATTGTAGGACGGATGAAGAACAGACGCACCTGCATCCATTTAGTTTTTGCAACCCTTTTCTATTCATACAAATTCTACACTACTCATTTTTCATCTCTCCTTCCAGCTGCAGCCACGTTTACAGCGCCAGCTTCCCAATATAGGTGGTACCTGTGCTCCCTTAGCTTTGTGAATTCTGCTGTGCAGTTATTCAATCAACCATCTGTTCACGCTTCGAAGTGCAATTTGCTTTTTATTGTAGCAGCAAGCAAAGCCTTTAGAAGAGGCAGGCTGACATAAAAATTGCATCAAAAAAGTCACTACTTACCCATCTACCGTATATACCGATAGATATGCCCCCACAGAGAAGCCCGTCCGTACACATGCGTGAATTGTATGTACAGGTAGGAATATAGCAATCAAACATGCACCTCAAAAGACATTTAGACACGAGATTCAATGCCTAGTGACAATTTCGATAAGAAAACGGATGATTTTGTGAGATAAAAAATAATCTGCAGACAAAAATGCGTGCCTTTATCAGCCCAGAAAAACAAATTTTTTGCCCATTGTATGTACAAGCCCCACTAGATGAGCCCTTATGGGACCTCTCAATTATTAGATACGACACCATAGGCTTATCTACCGGTATATACGGTATACCTACCCACCAGCAAGTACTATTGAACGCTCCTTGAGCATAATTACGCCCGTTTTGCCTGAGGGTGCTCATCAAGCATCAATTGGCTAACCCCTCACCTTGCAGGTCTCATATAGCTGTACCGACTAATTACTCAGCCCCGCCATTGACTGCTGAGCTGAGTGAGCGTTAGAGTCTCACTCAAACACAAGCAGCAAAAATAGCCCACCTCCGTCCGGGTCTTTCAAAGGCTCAAACTTTTGTTGAAAAGAAGCCATGTAGTCGTAGCAACGCTTCTCCAAGTAACAAATCCGAACATCTCAAGTAGGTACTACAAAAATATCTGCAGTGCGAGTAAGACATGCCCTGGCTCACGCTCACCTTTTGAATAATGTAACATCGTGGCGAAGTTTCTGTACAAATGTAAAAACTGCCAGCATCGTCCATCATGGTGACACCGTTGTCGTAGTCAGTGGCCGAAAGAAACTTTCTGCGCACCGCTGGCTACAGTGCAGCGCAGAATGCGATTCAGAAGAGAGGTCCTGCCACCTGAATAATCCCTTTTCGTCCCACAATTACACGCAGTCAGACTACAGGAACAGTACGCACAGTACGTAGGCTGAGAGTCGAGAAAGCAGAAGAGAATGCAGCAGTTCTCAGAAGAAACAATGAGATGAAAGTAGGCAGCTAGGGAATCGTACAAGAAGAAAACGCGATGCGTATGCACAATAGCGAGACAAAAGCATTCAAGGTACACAGTCCGTAGAGCGCTCAAGATATGGCGAATCTGGAAATGAACACGACCTCACGGCAATCTCGGATCACAGACAGGAAATGAAGGAACCAACTTGAGAGTGTTGAGTATAGAGAGGAAGAGTGAGTGAAGCAGCCGAAGGATCACGCACACTGAGCGATTCAGCAGCACGTGTCTCCTACTCGTAATAACAGGACACAGTCAGTTGGCTGGCGACAACCGAAGAAATACAGAGACAGAGTCAGCACAACACAGTCGAAGACAATAGAACTGCAGTACAGCAATAGACCTCTCTCTTCTTCTCTGCCGTTTTGGTACTGTTTCAGTCACAACCAAGTAGTTCTTCTTCTGCACGCGATTCCCGTTTCAGCAACGGCGGCGGTAAATAGGGATAGGGAAGTGGGTTGTCGTAATCACCGTGACGAAAGAAGGCGCAGACGCAGACCACCGCAGCGGCAACCTTGTTCTCCGACCAGATTCAGAGCGCTCATTCTTGTACAACATGACCATGTACATCGCAAGATCGGCGGCTGCTGTACATCGACACACGCATGTACAGTATAGAGTGAAGTTGCACATACATTGACACTGTACATGAACCGCATAGCTGTAGGATCGTTCGTTAGGGAGCGCAGTAGGTACAGACGACCAGCGTCAGAGGAAGTAGGGGCTTCGAATAAAGCAGGCGAAGCTCTCGGCTTACTGTGATACAGTCAGCCCGACGGGAGAGAGCTCTCCACTAACAGCAACAGGCTACTAAAATAACCGAGATAGTACGTACATGTATGTACAGGCTGTTTCATATGATATGTCACCTATAAAAGTGCTTATAACTTCCGTATTAAGAGAGACATTTCAACCAGGTTTTTTTTATTAGAAACTTGAAAATATGCCTGACAAGCATGCAAAATTTCGTTGACGTACATGTACTATTAACGAAGAAACAAGCGACGCCTTTTCAGGTCCTATTTTTCGATGTCTCCGCCTCCGTTCTCCAGCACCTGTGCAGCCATTTTCAAAACTCTGGAAAGACTCCTTTTCAAGCATGTTCATAGGGATGGCGGCAATGTTTCCTTTATGTTTTGGCATTGTAAGCTCCAGAAGATCCGAATGGATGCTTGAATGGAGCGGAACAGCTCACCTCTTTCCATGTGGACTTCAAAAATCGAGCGCATTTCACGCCACTGCCGATTTTGACCCCAATGTTTGAGGCTTCATAATTCCCTTCGTAGTTGAGACCCATCAATGAAATTTTGCGTGCTTGTCAGGCATATTTTCAAGTTTCTAATAAAAAAAACCTGGTTGAAATGTCTCTCTTAATACGAGAGTTATTAGCACTTTTATAGGTGACATATCATATGAAACAGCCTGTACGTACACGGATAAGAGCAGCGTACGGTCTAATAGCTAGAAAGGTGCGACATACATACTAGCGCGAAAAGCTGTCAAGCGCGTGAGCTGAATAACACAGACAGGCCGAGCAACAGACGGCTGCTTTCCCAACGCGCGCAGCAGTGCAACAGATCAAGTGCGCCAGGGGCTATATATCGCGTGTGCAACGCCAGGGGGTGCACAAGCAAGCATAGATAGAAACTGCAGCTTAATGAACTACAAAAAGAACAGTGACACGGCGTTAGAAGCTGGTGAAAGCTCAGCTTCATGTCGCAGTGGTGTAGCCGGCAGCCTTCTCTTGCCTGCCTACCCAACCCACCCATCTGCCTTTTCATTCGCTGCTATGATACTCATGATGGAGCAACAAGAGAGCGAGAGGGGAAAAGAAGAGGAGACATGGCCATTCATACATACATGAGCATGTGCAAGGGGATCCTCTCATCTCAGATCAAGCAGACTCAGCTCCACGCCACGCTGAGCCAGCCAGCCGCCGGCAAAAGAAGATCATACAGTGATAGCTGCTTGTAGCAGAAGAGGACAGGACGAAGGAGAGAGGGGGCAGTCCGTACTAGAACCACACACGCACGTGCAAGCAGTAGCAGCGAACAATAATCAAGAATGGCTGCTGCTCCGTCGCACAGTAGAAAAATACGGGGGCGAAGAACGTGGAAATCCTAACCAATCAGCCACTCCATATCTCCACTAAGCTCCTCCCAACCACAGGGCTCCTACGTCAATAGCCGACTAGAGAGCACCCGCGCATACGTACAAACACACCATCCATCCAGCTATCTAGCATCTACTATTGCGCTCACAGATTCGAAACGGAGAACCTTGTTCATAGCCAATATTCACATTACGTACCTAGCAGGTGCGTTCTCCTAAAAGAGAGGAGGAGAAATTCCATGCAACAGCTCAGAACAAGAGATATTATGGAGCTGGCGCGCTCGCGCGACAAAAGAGACACACGCTGCAAAGGTCGGAGCGAAGCAGCAACAGCGCCCAGGTATGTACATAATATGCATAAAGATAGCGAGAGGAATGAAGAGAAAAGCAGCAGGCAACCTCCTGTGTACAACGATCAATAATCCGACCGCAACAAAAGCCGCAGAAGCAGCACGGCAAGATCCTGCTCTGCTCTCATAATACGGCTGGCAGCAGCAGCAGCAGCACTCAGCAGTCGACGAGGCGAGGAAAACGAGAGAGAGAAAGAGGGACTGGGACAGACGCCCACCACCACTGCCAACAGCAGTCCGGACACAACTGCCAGCCAAGCCCCGCGCCACCAACAAGGAATCTAGTATCTATCACAATAGCCAGGTGCACAGCGCATACGTATACGCACAAGTACACGCATTTCCCGGGATCGCCGCACTATGCACTACACGTCGTCGTATTGTACGTAGGCAGTACGCAGCAGCATAATTCTTCTTTTACGTCGGCGTCGCCAGATTCAGGTTCTCTCTGCCTTCCTCCTCCTCCTCCACCTTCTTCTTCTTCTTCATCCTATACCACTACTGCGCCACAATCGGCGACGCCGTCGACTACGTACGTACGTATTTTCTGGCTGTGATCTGTGAAACGGAACAGCCAACGACGTCGACTCTTGCACCGCCTCTACGTACTCTCTTCTTTACCTACTGCAATTGTTCTGTTTGGCATCTGAACAAGAGACGAGCACGCGTCTGTCACCTACCTCCATTCTAAAATTTGTAGCATTCGCGTATATAGTACATCGGTACACACACAGCAGTTAGGCCGCCACCAACAAACCAACGTTTATCCCTCCTACTGCTGTACATACAAGACTGCGCCAATGTGAGAACACTCTCCCTCCCTCTCCACCTTCGCTCCAAACCTCACATCACCTCATCTAACATTCTCCACACGTATTATCATGCAGCTGCAAGCGCACCCTTGCGGAGAGTCAAGGTAACAACAAGTCATCATTTTGTCGCAGCCACAGCTATGGCTTCCGATGATAGTAGACCTTAAGCACTTGCGCGGAATGAAATTTCCACGAATACCGTATTTACCTGTGCATAGCCCCCCCCCCCCCCCTATGCATAGCCCCATATTGGCAAAACATAAAAAATGCCCTATGCATAGCCCCCCCCCCCCCCCCCTTATGCATAGCCCCATATGTACTGTAGGGTACCTGAACCTACCTACATAAGCTGGTCATAACCTACACATAGGCACTCCCACACCAAGCTAAGATGCCTATAAGCCTCTTGGGCGTGTATTGTACTAGAATAACCCTGGTTTGACCTCAATTATGCCCTAAATCACGTGCTTTTGGCCTAAAAAATATGCCTCTGCGCACCTCTCAAAAACATAAAAAATGTCCTATGCATATCCCCCCCCCCCCTATGCATAGCCCCATACCATGCATACCTCTCATATATATATATATATATATATATATATATATGCATACCTCTCAATTTTTGTATTACAGGTAAATACGGTATATAAATAGCTGGGGAAACTATCAAGACAAAGGGTGCGGGATCAGGTGCCAACGCGTAAAATGTTTTAAAAAATGTGTGCAGGTTCTGTACATTTCCCTACAAATTGGCACAGACATAGAAGAATGGACTTCACTTCGATCATAATATTGAATGTTGCAAATCCATAAATAAAGATGTCCACGAAATGTTCGCCAAAACAAGGCCTTGATCGTGCAGGGAAATATATTTGGAGTGAAAAGCCTACTTACTATAGTCTGGCCAGAGAGTTTTCTATGGGACTCAAGTCGTCCTGCGTAGTTTGCATAATACTTGTGCTAAATAGGAGTACACGAAGCATGGACAGAAATCCGCATCTGTGAATCTATTTTACGCAACGCGCCTTGAATGCCATGGCATTTATGGTGATTATTGGGCAGCCTTCTAAAGCTCACTCATGCCAGCAAGATCTCTTTTCACTTGCTGCTAACAACGCAAGAGAAACAACATCGAAAGTTATAGTCCATCACAAAAAGTTCGAAGGTTTGACGCTGATATGCATAGTCGGTCCACCGATAAAATGCACCGATTTCCGTTGTTGCCTGTTGCGAAGATAATTTACGGGTAAAATAGTATACACCTATTGCATATGGATCAGCGAACCTTGCCACATGGTATAAATATAAACGCCAGCAGCCTGTTGCAGCTTCCTGCAATAAAGGCGAAATCCTCTGCGCATCTGGCAACCCTTTGCACATGTGATACCACTTGCGCGTCAGGCAACACTTGCGCATCTAGCAGTAGTTTCCTATTTCGCATCTGGCAACACTGTTTCTGCGCGCTTTAGTCTTGTGTGCACTTCCTGGCATGACCGCAGGCAAGCCTACGCGTTTTGGTTTTTGTTCGATTATCGATCGATTATGCGCAGTTGACCGATCGATCAAAAATTGAAGAGCTTCTTGCCGCCCTTGGGTTCATAAGCTATGAAGGCTTTTGTATGTTTCTACACGAATTTGATCTGGGCAATTCAGTGTGGGGCTTAAAATTAAAATTAAGCTATAGTCCGTGGCAAGCCGTATACGACAAGAGTGACAAAAACTTTCTAAACTAGTCGGTCGACAATCTTTTTAGGAAAATGAAATAGCAAGACACGGAAGAAACATCAAATCAGAGTCGAAATTGGTGTGCCATCAAAATATCAATTTTTCGACGCTGCCAGCTCTTTTATTTCTCGATACATAGCCGATTTGTCTTAGCATATGTTTGCACACGAGCTATGTATATATCAAAACGTGTTATGTCGAGAAAAGCAGGAAGCGTCAAAATTGATGTGGGGATGGCGCACCTTCGACCTCCAGTTATTTTAGTAAATCTTAGTTGAAGTCTATCTGAGTCCTGCGTCTTGACATTTCGTTTCCACTGGTTTACAATTATGCTAGACAGAGACAGAGTTAAAGGTGGACGGTTGGTCGCCATTTCCTTACACATGTATGAAGAGGAAATAGCTACCAGTTGACCCAGTTGTAGTTTGAGCCGCGGGATTTCCCTCTGGTGCCGCGTTCACCAGAGGTCCGTACGCTTGCCGTATCTAGGAGTAGACGACGTCCGTACGTCCGCTGTATCTAGGAGTGTTGTTTGCGGTGTGCCATGTACTCCTACTACGTCGGACGTATGGACGTCTGGTAAACGCGGCATGGGTCTCTGCACGGACTCACCTCCATAATAAAAACAAGAAGTGAGCGTCAGTAAGTCTGAAAGATCCTCTGCCCACACGCTGACGCTCACTTCTTGTTCTTACCGTTGCTTGCCTTTCCATGATATGTTACGTACAAAGGCATGCAACTCGCCTCGATAGATATTCACCATATGCAATAAGAGCCAGTGCTTGGTCGCGAGGCGACCCCTCTGAACTAACTTTTATTTTCAGTGCAACTTTTGATCGGTAGTCGACGCGAAGGTCGGCGCGGAAAGAAACAAACGAGCAAGAAAGACGACCGCGCCGCCTTCGCGTCGAATACCGATCAAAAGTTGCACTGAAAATCCAGGTTAATTCAGACGGGTCGCCTCGCGACCCAGTACTGGCTCCCATTGCATATGGTAGATAGAGCGCCTTTCTTACCAATTGTCTAGCTGCAGTTTCCTTCCTAGATTGCATAGCTGAAGCTTGGGATTGCATCTTGTTGAAATTCATGCAGAACCACGAAAAAGAACGAATACTCCAGGCAGCCTGAGCTTTTGCAGCAAATAATTGCCACGAAGAAGTAGTCAGTAAAGAATATCCATAAACTCCAATTGACTGGCAGGTACTTGGATTGACACAGCCATCATGAACGGCATATTGGATTGTTCAGTGCATCAAAATGAGCTGCTCATTAGTTCAATACAGGGTGTACCATAATATACTCACCGGCTATTTGTGTCTATATCTCCACAGTGGGGAGTCCGTTTCAAAAGCGGTCTTTTGTAACAAGTAGCCAAGGCTTCAAACTTTATGCGTGCAAAGTTTTAACTTCCTAGCTTCTCATGTCATAGCGCTGTAAGCGATCAAAGTTTCGGCAGCTTTTTCGCAGGCAAGACTGAGGCGCCGGCACAGAGTTGGGCGTCGAATTTGCATTTTCGTTTCCTTCCTCGTTCTCTTGAGCCTGCTCCTTTCTCCGCCCAACATTTTTACGAACTGTTGAGCTGTCAATGCCCCTTGGATGAAGTATGGGCTGGAATTTCCTCCAGAGGGCTCATTGGACCAGTGTTCTTTGACGACTCAGTCACTGGTGACAGTTATCTCGTAATGTTAGCAGATTTGGCCGGTTATATGTTTGTTTGGCCTGCTGCTGAGGACTGGGGAAGTTTATTTGCAACAGGATGGGGCACCGCCTCACTTTAGCCACCAGGCCGGGATTGATAGCACTCTGTGCCAGAAAGTGTGCCAATCTGTACCAGGCCGCCTGCAGAAATGTGTCTAAATTGGGGGTTTACAAACTGAGCTGTTTTGATCCGCTTCTGATTGAGGTATCTCTTTGAAACTTTGCATGCATAAAGTTTGAAGCCTTGGCTACTTGTTACAAAAGACCGCTTTTGAAACTGACTTCCCGCTGTGGAGATATAGACACAAATAGCCGGTGAGTATATTATGGTACACCCTGTAGATGAGGTATGAATAGCCAAATTCCTGTCGCCACTTCGTTTTCTCTTCTGACCAACCAGCAAAAGTCAACCAGAATGAAATTCCACACAACGCTGCTGCACTTCGATGTGAGCATACACTGCGTTTATTACCCTGAAACAATCATGTCAAATTAGGACCGCTAGAGCTATAGACCTCTGGCCAACTAGAACATGTATAGTATGGCATTGGACGAAATGATCTTTTATCTTTTTCTTATTCGCAAGAAAATGTGGTAAATTACTGTCTGCACAGGTGTCGCTTTGACTGGGTGAATAATTTGGGTGACTGTTGGGTGATTATTTACTTTCTACCGCAGTTGGTACATCAAAATTGTTCCAAAAGTTACTTTTCCGGCGTGGTCCAGCTTGGTGCCGCAGCGTAATGGGCGGGTGTCATAGTCACCACCCAATAATAATCACACACTAAATTTAGTCACCCAAAATTGATCACCTCAACCAAATCAGCCATCTTGTCTTACTGTAAATGGACCATCCTCAGCAAATAAATAGTTTAGTAGATGTAGGCCTACATAAGTTGGCGCAACTCAATGCCAGACGGAACGACAAATCGATAGCCTCTTCGTCACAGCAATAGAAAGGCCAGAAGAAAATACCTACGTGACCAGTGGAAGGAAGGGAGCGAGGGAGGGAAAGTGGCCACACGCCACGCGCGCTGTCCAAGGCTAAGGCGCAACACAAGAGCGGAAGGGCGATGACAAAATAAGTGGAAACCTCGGCCCAAGGAGTGACAGAGAATATGAACGGGTCTGCTTCGTTTGGTATTAGCGTGCACGAACTTTACACTACAATACCGTATTCAAGAAAATGTGTCACAAATCCCTTTCCTACTTTGCCAGAACTGTATCAATAGCGCGCTACACATGTGGTCGGGGAATTCCCCATAAGTATGTGATGAAGCATGGGGAGGCCGGTGAATTCACCGTGAGTTTCAAACTCACCACGTGTGAATACGTGAGAAAAATTTTACGCTTGGGAGCAAGCGAGAAGCTCTACACGAAAAATAACACTCGAAGTTCAAACCAAGTAGCTCCTTGTTCAAACTCACCGTGAATTCACCGTGAGTTTAGTCACCACGTGTGTAGCCCACTACTGCCCGCACTCAAAAATATTATGGCGAATTTCTCCAGACCTCAGTAAAGCATACAAAAAATTTGCATAATATGGCTGTTACCACATAAGAACATGTACCATTTTTTCGCATTCCCAAAAAAACCACAGCGCTAAACAACTTATTATTACCGGAATGCAAAGTCTCGGCCTAATTTTTCACCTTTCCACGACAATTTCTTCAAGAAAATTCAGCATTTTCCCGTTGACTTCATCAATCTCCATAATATATTCTTCTTTCTTTCTTTCTGTTTGTTTAGGAGTCCTTGCACAGGCGTGTACGACACAAATACAGGCAGGCCCCACCAAAATATTTTTGAACGTTGACTAAAGGATATTTTCAATAAGTGTTTTGTGGGCTCGTTATAAAACTTACGAGTAAATTTACTAACAATATTACACAAAAAATGCAACTGTAATACACGAATCGATCGAATCAACCCCGAACGAAACGAATCATGTTTCATAACGAATGTGAACGATTGTAGCAGATTGTAGGCGTGTCTATGATTACAACAATGCTTTGGATACTGCATGATTTCGGCTCGACCTGATTGATTTTCTGACAACTTGCGTCTCTAATCCTTCTCGTGAATAAGAAAGTGCTTTTATTTTATTGCAGTGTTTATTGCATATTTACACTTTGTACATTTGTTGTAGAAACGCCCTCGAGTCGAACGATCGATTTTTTTGCGTACGTAGGCAAGGCTAGAGTCCAAAAGAATGAATGTCAGCTGTTTTGTCGTTATTTGCGTATATGCAATGCCAGGAGGTGCTGGCTTTATTGCTTGCTTACCACTCGACTGCACTCCACACTGTTTTGTTTCTGTTCTTATCGGTTTCTTGCATATGCTAGTATAATGTGTTGTTGTTTTGTGGTCATATGAGACACCGCGTGGTTGTATGTATTGCGTTGCAAAGGGCAGGCGTGCGGCGCAGTGACTCTTCGTATCTTGCGGCGGCTCTCTTATGTCTCGTGAGTGGCGGCGGAAGGAAGCTGCTTGCTTGCTGCTCTCACCTGTCGCTCCGCCCGCCGCGCATTCTACTCTATGTACATACGGTGTTGGTTCCGTTCCCCCCTCGCGCGTTGTAAAGTTGGCTGTTTGCCCGGACGTCGCGCTTTCGGAAGCCACAGTGGTGGCGCAGATTTTCCTGCTAGATTTCTCCGATTGATTAGCTAGTCCCGCATTGCGAACTGTTCATGAGTTTCAGAATAGATAGGCATGCCGTTCATGGGTCAGGATTGGCGTGCGCCAGGCGAGCGCTGGATCAAGACGCAAGAAGGCTGGGAAAGGATGAAGCTGCGTCCATGGGATGGGACGGTGGAAGATCAGCTTCTCCGTTCTCCTGCCCATCTGATCACTGACATTTCCTGTCTCTGTGCAACCGAAGCAACAACGGCCACAGAGTTTCCGATGGAGGAAATGTCACCGCCCAAGGAAGATGCTGTAGTTATGAGGAGGCGCTCACTGTCTCCTTTCTTGGCGAACAGGGAGTCGGAATCAGCTGTCGAGGATGAGCCCGGTAACTAGCAGAGCATCTTCTAGAACGAACTGTCGCCATACTCACGTATGTTATGAAACAAAGGAGGCTGGAAGGATAAGCCATAGACGCTTCCCACTATATGTCTGTGGATAAGCTAGCGATGTTTCACGCAGTTTTCTTGCTCTACCTTTGACACTCGCAGCTTTGAGGATTGTTTATTAGTAAGGACTGTAAGGTACATACTACATACTTTGTGCGGGTGTACGTACACACATACCTGTATCATACATACTCTTGCTTTTAAGATCAAGAAGAGCCTGAAGATATATGGCAGCCGCACTGCTTCGTCAAGACTGGAAAATCAAAAGAGGTAAATTAGTTGGTCCAGCGAGAGATCTCTGTTGTCTCTCGGGAGTTGTCGAAATATGCACGTTTACGGACCGTTTCTTCGTGTTTCATATACGTAGTATTCCTATTCTCCGGGAGCACATGAAATTGTGCAGCAGGGGCAAAGGCCCAACCCAAAGTCAACTCTCGCTGGATGGACTATTTATGCGCCTATGTATACGGTACGTGCATAGTTCTAGAGTCGCTGCTAGGTAAGGTAATAGGCTGCTGCAGATATGCGAGACTGTGTCTTGTGATTGCATTGCAGTTTGTTGGCTGTACAAGCATAAGTGAAGCTTTTCATCAGTTGAATATGGCACGAGCTGTCACGGATCTTCGTCGCTTCAACTACGTTTGCAAGGTTAGGTTACTTTTTCCTGCATCGCATATTTATTATGTTATGTGGATTCGAGTCTAGTTTTGTTTTGTATTACTATTATGTGAGGCAGTGAGCGCAGGCAGTGTTGTCTTTACCAATATCAGCTGTTCAGCCAGGATGTATGTATGTATGCAAACGTAGGAACGTACGTAGTCGTACTCGAGAGTGTGGCTGCGTATTCTTTATGCAAGAACGTAAAGGCGGATGTGAGTGCAAGACTATGGCATATATTCTGAGGGAATAATTTGTAACGAGTAATTCCAGTCTGAGATTGTTACACTGTCCAACCATGTGGTTTCAGTGTTACGCGCGTATGGACTGTACGTACAGTATGTGCGTATGTCTAATGTACGTATGTATGTACGTGTTTTGGCCGCTACGCAGTGAATAGACAACAACAACGCACACGCAGACGCCACGACGTTTTCGTTTCTTGGCGCGTAAGGGCCGAACCACGAGCTTAAAGCTTAGGGAACTTTTGTTTCACGGCACGGCACTTTTATCTCGTGAAGTATTTTATTGGCGATACATGCTCCATAAGCCGAGTCCAATTTGATGTGTAACGCCAACACATGGATACACGCTAACACAACAGTGTACATGCACGTGATTGCAGGTGGTGCAAATTCTGATCAGGGACAAGCTGCACAGTCTGAGTGGATCGGCCAGAAAAATATTGCTGTCGGTTGTGGAAGCAATTGTGATTCACAGTAAGCAGCTCCTTCGCCGCAGCAGTTCCTATGTATGTATGTGTAGCGCTTTTGCGAAGGCGTCTGCTTGGCTCTGGTGCGAGGGTGCGTATGTATGTAGTGTAGTGGGTGTGGTTTTGTTGTCTGCGCAGGTCTGGAGAGTTACAGTGCGGTGAAGACAGTGCGAGAGATGGTTGGGGAGTTCGTGGCGGGTCTAAGTGGAGGACACCATTGCGGTTCTCCGCAGCTGCTCACGCATCACCAGGACACTGTGGATAACTTGCTGGAGTTGCTGGAAAAGAAGCAACCTGCAACGGTATGCGCACTCGCACAACGCCACCCTCATCCACGTGTTAGAGGACGCCGACCGCCAACATCGCGAATTCCGCTTTTTGTCGTTTCCGCCGCGATTTCCATCCTCTGATGTTGACCGTCGGCGTCCAATCTGTGTGAATCAGCTGTCAGTCGTGAATGTCCAATTTTATGTGAATACTACAGGGTGTATCAGAATTTACTCTCCGGATATTTGTGCCTCTCATTCGTCAACGAAGCATTCGATTTTAGTACTTTCTTTTGTATTTTGTAGCTAAGGCTTCAACGTTTATGCAGGCGAAATTTCAGCCCCATAGTCCCTCTAACAAGGAAGTTATGAAGGCTCAAACTTTCGGACACCGAAATTTACGTTTTTTTCACTATGAGAGAAAAAGCTGGGATTAAGGACAAAGTTAGCACTCCACAGCTGAGTTTTCAATTTTTCTTCATACTGCCGCAGCAGATTTGATTCTACCGCATCCTGCATAGGATATTGAACATGTTTTGAAAATGTATTGGCTTTGGGATGGTAGAATATGCTCTCCATTGCAGTAAAATATAAGGCAAATCCTCGATTTCTGAGGTCAGCCTTATTGAGCTGTTATGATCCGCTTCCTGTCAGCCTAGAAAGTTGAAATTTTGCCTGCGCAAAGGTTGAAGCATTGGCTACATATTGCAAAAGACCGCAGAGAAAAATGACGCTCCGTTGTGAAGTTATAGGCACAAACACCCGGAGAGTAAATTCTGATACACCCTATACAATGCGCGGTCATTCGGGCCAGGGGAAATTCGCGTCTCCCCTGCTCGCTTTTTCTTCGTTAGCAGGCGTAGGCGACAGGTGAATCGAGGAAACTGCAACCTTCAGACAGATGAAGGTGCTAGGATCATTTCGATGCCACATTCACTACTTTCCCAACCTTTCAAGAGGAAGTTGGATGGGGTGGCCCGCATTACCCCGCACTGATGTACTTGGATGTTGTGTGTAGCCGGCGGATTGCGGGGAGGAGTCGGTGACGTTTCTGGATCTGCCGCAAGAGTGTCTGCGCGCCATCCTTCGCCGTCTGCCCGACCACGAGTGTCTGTTGGAAGCAGCCAAAGCACACGAAGCACTGGAGCGCATGGTGGAGTCGGAAGGCAGATTGTGGCGCGGCCTCTGCACCTTCCACTTCGCCGAATGGCAACTGATTGTCGTCAGCAAGAAACTGAGGGAGAAGAAAGAACGGGACAGCAGACTACAAGATGACAGTCAGACCACTGGCCGCAGAGATTCTCCAGACAATACTACTACTAACCAGCTCTCCTGCGACTGGAGACACGCATTTTTCGAACTGAAAAAGTACACTACGACTACATACGTACGTGCGATGTTCACACTCCGACAAGGGTGCAGGCTTTTAAAGTGAGGAAGAAGCGAGTGATGTGCAGAATGTTGCTTCTGAGTTGCAGATTGTACGGGCTGAAGGAGGTATACGCAGACATGCTTCACATTTGCTGTCATTGCAAGGCTCTCTTCTGGAAGGTACGAACTTTTTTAGGACGTTGATGAAGTAAGCCATGTGTGTGCATGCGGTGTGCGTGAGCAGGAAACTGTCCCGTCTACAAGGTGTGAATTGCAGTGTGAAATTATTTTGTAGAATTTGGGCCATCCATGCGTGGCTAAGGATGTTCCTCCATCGGTGCGCGTGACTCCTGGACAGTTTGTGGATATGCTCATGCTTCTCTGATCAGCTCTATCTGCCTGCCACTTTCCGTTTTACCAGCCTACAGTACTGCCGTCATTCTGGTGTACTATGTATTCTACACTGCACTCCAATCAACCAACCAACTACTCATTAGCCCAAAGAGAACTGGCCTCTCATGATGTGATCATCAAGAAACATGTGGAAGGATTAGTTGCCCGCGTTTTACTTGTGGCTGCATTATTGTCTTGTGATTTCAAAACACAACATAGTCAACTTTATACCTGCTGTATTAATTCTTTTTCCGTTGGCTGGGTACATAATTGACCCGCGCTGTACATTTCCGTTTGCAACTTCAGCAGTCATTTTCTGTGTCCAAAGACCCTAATGTTGTGATTTTTTGTCACCTATGATACTATTGTCGTGGTGCAGTATTATTGCTTTATCCCTTGGCATTGGCTTACTGTATGATATCAATAGCATCTTGCTTGCTATAGTTTTTCTTGGAGTTGCTTATATTGTCTTCAGACTAGTTTTTATCCAGAGTACGTGTTGAAGCAATGTAATCTCGATTATATCCTATCCATCCAACTCGATTATACAGGGTGTCCCACGTACGGTAGGTGGTAGACCTCCCTAACGATCCAGCCTGAGTGCGGACAATATAAAAACAGGGTGCAACCTTTCCAAGCCTGTAATTTCGTTCGCTGCGGGCCTATCTGGCTCAAATTTTGCCACAAAGAATGGCATACTCTTTGGGATTCTGGAGACAACATTTCAGCTTGATATCTTCTGCATTAGGGAAGTTATAAGGCTGGATTGTTAGGGAGGTCTACCTACGTGAGACACCCTGTATCTACTTCTTCCTAGTTCGCGCACTCGCTCCTTTTTCCCAAAAGTGCGTGTGAACAGCCGAGTTTGTATTTTGGAGACGTGTGAACATCCGACTTTCTTTGCGGTCCGAACCGAATTCACCCTGAGCTCGGCCCGACTCCGAACTCGCTCTGAGCTCGTGTGTAGCGGATGGACGGGGGGCGGAAGCGTGCAAAGATCGATTCGGCCGTGCTTGCTTGATTCTGCACTGCTCCTTTTCTTTCCCCACGAGTTAGTCTAGTCGGCTACTTCACATGTTCGTAATACCGAGTTCTATGGAGTTGGAGGAGTAGAGTTTTAGCTTTAGTATGCACACGCACAGGAAGCATTAAACTCGGGTCTTGTACTTGGTGGAAAGTGACATAATAAAGCCAGGTGCCTAAAGCTAGAGGCAGTAGACGCCCCTATGCCATTAGCTAAAACCGGAGAAGCTGATCTTAGAGATCGTTGGTTGTGCTTGTGCTCCGTTTCCTTAGCAACCATAAAGCAAGCGGAGCTCCAAGAACTAAGATACCCAAAAGGTCCAAACTAGTATGTGTACGTACTACGTACGTATATTATGTATAAAAAATGTGATAGTATGATCTACCCCTTCAGTTACAGTACATAGTATGTACTGGTTAATATCCATGATGCTTGGGTTCTGGCGCTTAGTAGCGGTGCAAAGTTGCATTTCCGCACTCACTTGTAGTACAACTGCAGGTATGTGCATTGCATGTACAGTATGTAAACTAATGTTCATACACAAGTTGGCCAGGGGATATCTACAGCAATATACAATTGCTGACAGCTTTGTACTGCTATTTTGTAATCTTCGCTTGACTTGATTGGGTTCAGCCTTCCGCGTCACCGACCCATTTTACGATCAACTACACCTCAATTAGGCTTCGAAATATTGCTAAACTGCACACTATTTTTACCAAACTAAACTAATCGATGATTTCTTCGGAGCTTTCGAAGACGAAAAGTGAAGAAGAAGACTTTTGGGGTCACAAATTCTCTCCATTCGCAATGGACACGGGCGCCGCAGCACCAACGAGAGATTCTGGCAACGCCTCGAAAAAGGCGTTTCCACCGTCAGAACAGGTGGAGAACAGAAGTAGCCGATCGAAACAACATACGGCTCCGGAAGTGAACACTGCTGGCGCGGAGCGAATGGAAATAAAACACCCAGACGAGAACCCATCTACCGTATCCACGCCAACCGTAAAAGACTTGTCGGCTTCCAGCTTCGAGTCGCCCAAGGAAGGCAGCGAAAAGCGCCCGGTATCCTTCGAATATCCCAGCGAACGATACTCACCTTACGACAGCGACTCCTTCGAATCTGAACCAATTGATACTGGAAAAGAGACAGACAGAAAAGATATCACGATCTTACCGACGAAAGATGTGAAAGACGTCGCGAAGACGAAAACTAATGACCAACTACACCAGAAGAAGATTGTTAGCAAAACAAAGCAAAAAACGATGAGCAATGGACAGGTAAACCAGGGTAGCAGTGCACAGAGAAAGCTGAAGAAAGCACCGGATCCACCGCCAAAGAAGCAGAATGTGGTGGTGGCCATGGCCGAGAAGGTAGCACGGAAACTGAACATCGTTCCTGCCGGCAGGAATGCTCATAACCAGCGCAGTCAAGAAGAAGTGATTTCAGCGCTGATCAAAGAGAACGAAGCATTGAAACGAATACAAGCGAGGCAGGCGATACATCTTCGTCAGCTGGAGAAGCAACGATATCCAGAGGAAAGAGTAGCTGAAGAACTGAGGATTTTGAGAGCTCAACTTCGTAAATACCGCGACAAACTAAAGGCTCAAGAGGAAACTATGAAGCAACGACAAAATGTTTACCAGAAGGCATTGGACAAGTTGAAGCTTTTGGAGACGAGGGCAAAGCAAAAACCAGATGGTGGAGTTTCCCCGAGGTTGGGCCCAAATGGGCAGCCATTGACCTCGTCACACATCGAAATTCGTGGAAAGCAGCTGACGAAGGAGAAAGCTAAAAAAGCCGCGGTATGAAAGCGCGGATTAGAATACGTAGGTATGTACATGTATGCATGGTATCACTATCAAGAGTTACAATACATAGAACCGAAAGTGTACATGCATGTAAAAGTAATGTAAGATCTACGTATTGCTGGTTTCAGGAGCTAGAAAAGCGCATCGCTCTTCTGGTGAAAACGCACCAACATCAGATGAAAATAGAAGTTGCCAGGCATAAAGAAACACAACGACGCCTGGAAATCTTGGAAGCCGAAATGAAGAGGTCACTGGTAAGGTACCATAAATCGCATTATTTTGGTTTCTCCCCAACTTTTAGATTGTCGTTTTGCAGCCCTTTGCTTACCAACGCCTGGTGTCTAATCGTAAGAAAGTGATGATGGACGCAAGCCCACGTCCACGCGGCCATGGTGTGACCCCGAAGGAACGAACGGTGCCTCCGCTTCCGCTATCAAAGTCTACAACTCCCAGGGTTCCACACCTTGGGTCGTCTCCAAGGGTAAGATGAGAATAAAAAAGACGTTCAAGGCGTAAAGATTTTTATCGATCCACGATGCAATACTGCAGCTGCCTTTTTAGCCGAAGTCGTTGTCGGGTTCCACGCCAAATCCTAAGCCACATAAAAAGAAGACGAAGGCCAGGAAGAAAGGCACCGAACCAACTGCTCCTGACAGTAAACAGCCAACGTTGGAACATGCGGATTCACCAAGGAAGCCGAAATTGAGCCGCAGCCAGCAACAGAGCTTTGACAGTAATCGCCAATCAGATTCGCTGGCACCGGAGGAGCCGCAAATTTCCTCCGCCACGAAGCAAGAGCAGCTGATTCAACGCAGACTGAAAGCAAAGGCACTTGAGCGACGAAAGAAGGCGGCGGTACAAAAGAGCCAAGAATCGGCCATTTCGGCGATACGAGAAGAACACGCTGACGGCAGCGCACACACCGGCATCGAAAAAGGGTTGGAAAAGCAGCAGACCTACCCTGTGATGCCTGCTGCTGGAGCTGGACGACGCATCAGCATCACAATCCCAGCGCCCCAGCACCAAGAATTTGTACTACGCCAAGAACCGAAGCAAGCGGACGCAGTTGAACCCTCGGATGTCCAAGGAGTGACCGTGTCCAACCTGGACTCTCCGCCAGAAACGGTCGATGCTCTAGACAAAACTTGGACAAACCAAGGCTTCACAAGCATGAACCAACCTTTATCGACTGAAGTTGCTGCCCCTGCAACAGAGAAAGGGTAGGTTGACCTTACCCACAATAAGAGTGTCTCATAATAATCCAACCATTAGCTTTCCGTGCACGCAACTCTGAAGAAAAAAATCAATTTTGAGTTTGTTTCGACCTTCAAACGATTACAATTTCTGAAGCAGGTAAACCAACAATTACGCTTCGACTTTGAAGCCTGGCTCTCCGACAAAAAGAGCGCGGAAAAACATGTCTGTCCATTTTGGATAGAAGGCGCTGAAAGCTGGTCGCTTTATTATAAGACACTACTCGCAGCTTTTTGGAAGAGCAACTGTACTACTGCACTTTATGTTATCTATTTTTTGTAGCTCAAAGTCGGAGGAGATCGCCGACGCGGTAGGAAAGAGCCGTCAGACGGCAGAGGAAGCAGCGGAGAAACAGGCCATCTTGGACTCGCTGCTAGTCAAAGCGGATCGGCGCATCAGTCCGCCGCACCCAGACTCAGCAGCGGCGGCAGCGGGGGCACCCCATGGCAACGGTGCGATGACGGAGGACGATTCAGGCGTCGGATCTCTGCCGCGCAAAGCAGAAGACAGTCCATTCGCATACACATCGCCTGGACAAGGTACTGTAGCGAGCCCAGCCAAACCACCAGAAAAATCAGAAAAGCAAGAGCTGCTGGATTTCAAGATGGAGAAACTCGCTAAATCTTATGATCAGCTGTCCCTGGAAGAGAAAAATCGAAATCCATTCGACGAACTCAAGGCCACCGCAGACACGACCAACGGCAACGCAACATCCGCGCTTGACGAGATCCTGGGTTCGCGTTCAGCCAGGAGAGCAAATAATGGAAGAGGTAAAGACATGGGAAAGCCGACCATTACACAAGAGGCAACGACGAAATCTGTCTTTGACTTTGGCGACGACGACTTGTTTCCAACTCTTCAGCCTTCAGCAAAACCTAGTGGTGCAAAACCTTTGGTTGATAGCGGGCTTTTCCCTTGGGAAAAAGATGAGCTTCAGCTCAAGAAAAACATCGCTTTGTAATGTGCTATGCATGCAGTGTTGATATTTGGTGCGGTATGTACGAATGTGCTGCTGCCAATCATCGTAATGCAGTTCAGCTTACTGTACGTGTGTATACACAACACAGTGGATCGGTTGTAAATGTACGTAGCTAGGAAACACAGTAGCGAGCGTGTGAGCTTTGATTTGGTATCTTCAGTGATCTCAAAAAGAGAAAAGTCGAATGCTAACAAAGCATTTATTTATTTCGCCTATAAAATTCGTTTATTCAGCACGCCGTACACAAACTTCAGTAACTAACGTATACAAATATAAGTAGCGCAGCCAAAAACATTTTGTACACTCTTTTAATAATAATAAAACAATACACACAAACTTGGTAGCCGTTGATTTGATAACTATAATAAACGGATGCAAGTGAACGAAGAGTCACTAGCACAGTAACAAAAGGCACCGAGAATGATACTGGGTGGAAACCTTATGCAATCAGTATTTTGTTGACGTGACAAACCGCACAAAGTAGTAGCGCCGTAAGAATATGTTGACCAAACGACTGCATATGGCTGGCATAGATAGCTACTCATCTACGTTGTGGTCCAAATGGGATCAGCAACAAATTGTAGCATTGGGCATGTGCGACACGAATGTGAAAGTACGCCAAGAAGTATTGTCATTGCTTCTTTTTCTGTTTTTTCTTTCCGCTCGAAGACTCCGCCAGCTTTTGCGGAAGCACCTGCTCGTGAAAGTCCAAAGAGCGCCTGGTCCCTGTTGCAGGACTGGTGCGCCGTTTCATGTTGGCCTCTGACAAACTAGTCGGCAGGATGTTCTTGGGTGATGAACCCTGCCGCTCGTTTAGTAGACTGTGCAAGTGTGCGGGACGCCCTCTGCCCGCCGCCACACTTGACAAAGGAATAGCGCGAACTTTCGTCGCGTCCTGTCGTTCTGCTGCTTGTTGCGCAGTCGCGTTCAAGTTGGAGGGAACCGAGTGTTGCGACATCCGCAGACCACCGCCACCGTCCATTTCATGATAATCTACCACGTCAACTTCCTCCACCGGGCCTCCCCGCAAAATCTTATTGTGGTAAGCAGTCTGCACCTGCAGGCGAAAATCTTCCTCTCTTCGATTCAGGTACTCCTGAAAATGGGCCGCAAACAACGATGTAAAAAAACGAGGAGCGGGCAGTTGTCATACTGTGGCAAGCGGTGATATGTACGTACCTCTCTTTCTTCGACTGCAGTTTCTCTGGCAGTAATTTCCGCCCGCAGTCGCTCCTGCTCCAACTGTAGTTGCTTCTGCTGTGCCTGCAGCTCCGTTTGCGCATCACGCAGTCGCTTCATAGAATTCAGACTTTGCTGACTGCTTCGATCCGTCAAACTGCTCTCCATTCGCGACCTTCAATTCACACCAAGTCATATGACACCCGCATAAGTACATGTAAATAAATCCTGCCTGTACGTACATCATGCTCGACCGATATACTTTACACAAATAATAGCAGCAGCAACATTCAGATAGCCAGTATACGTACGTACACAAACAGTAAGGTGCTGCCTTTCCTACTTATGTACATTGAGAGTTCCTGCGCCAGTTTTTCATTCTCCATTCTCAGTTGACCGATTTCTCGGAAACACTTGCAACTGATCTGCTCCAAGGTGAGCGCAGTCGACCTCCCACCATCGTCTTGCACACTGCTCACCTCCGCTCGTCTCTTTCCCGCTGCCTCAAAGCACGGGTCTGATGACGACGCAGGCTGCGCCAACAGCTTAGGAACTGTCGTACGACGCCGAAGTTCAACTTCTAAAAAAACAGACATGAACAAAACAAAGCAGACTTATTGCACCTTTAGAGAACCATGGGGGAACATGAGAATACGGGGACAAGTCGGATGAAAAGCTTTTTTCCCAGCCTTGCTGAGGGACTTCGTCACCAAAAAAACAAGAGGTTGACTACTGCAGCCAGCTAGGGTTGTGATTAGTCAATAACTGATTGATTGACTCACAAGCTCAGATAGTGAGAAAAGCGTGTGCGTCCGACCTTACCCTCCCCCGATCCGATTTCACTTTAAAGCTCACACATAACAGTCATGCATGTTCGTACTGGTTGCTTTATCCTGCTGACTCCTGTCGGATGGCGCATGAAATGTGGAGATGCGGCGAGGAGCAGCAGTAGCAGAAGTCGACCCTGTTGCCTCCGTCACACAACCACGCATCAGCTCCTCCAACTCTGTCAAATCTGCAAAGCAAGGAACTCATGCCGACATGTTGACGTACTGTATACGTAAGCGTGTCATGTGCTGGGCGTACGTACAGTCGTCGATCAACGAACTGCGCTCAAAGATAATCTTGTCAAATTCCTCGTTGATTAGTTCAACAACCTGAAAAACACATTTATTTAAAAAACTTTATTCAGTGCGTGTGACGTGGGAAGGTGCGCAACGCACAAGCAGTATGTGTATCGTATATTACCGGTGCATAGCCCTCGATGTATGTATGTATATCCCAGTGTACAACCCCACCGACAAAACACAAGATTAGCAGATCCCTCAATTCCTGTTTAGCCCCGGGGCTTACACTGGTAAATACGTACATTCAATATAATACAATGATAGAAGTGACCATGTACTGTAGTGTATCTGTGCACAATAAGCAAGCAGAAAGCAGGACCACAGAATGCAGATGCTCACGTACGAAACGTTAGCAGCTGGCCGCCTGGCATGGAAACGGATAAGTAATACATAAACACATATATAAAAGGTGCCGAAGCATCAAGAGTACAAAACCCCCGCCACCACTCTCATAAAACCAGTCCAACCATTCATCACTAATAAAGATTCGTCCAAGCGTCAGTGACATAGCAGAAGCAAGCTGCGTCAGGTAAAATTATAGTAAGTGCAAACAGAGTACAATAGTGCGGTGAGCTTTGCCGAAGGTGCAGTTGGGAAAAGCAATCAAACACAAGCAACTACTCCTTGACTATTATGCGGGGTGAGGTGCAGAAAGGCGTTCATCACTACGAGTACTGATAGCAGACGGCAGGAGTGAGAGACAGCGTCGCATAGCAGCAGACGCAGTGGGAGTGTGCAGGCGGCAAAGGCGTAATACCCGTTGTCGGACGTCGCGACTGCTGTTGGCGCAGAGTGAGGCCACCTTCCCTCTTGCCATCTTCAACCAGGCCACTTGAAAATCACAAAACTCACGCATCTTCTCCTCCCCGTCCAACTTCTTATCTGCAAACAGACAATACCTGTTCAGATTAGAAGATGCGTGTGCACGGACGGGTCCGAGAAGAAATGCGTACATACATACATACCGAATAGCTTCTGGACCTCCGTTTTTATCATTTCCAAGTTATTCCCGAATTCTTGATCCCCCGATCCATTTCCATAGGAGCGATCTAGAATAGATACAAAACAATCGACATACCAAACGCGGATTCATTGAGGGTGAGTGGTGTGCAACCTGTGGCTGGGCAATTATCCACCGCGTGGTCCAAAGCGTTGAGCCATCGATTCAGCTCGTTTTTGGAGTGACAGACGATCTCGTACATGTCTGGGCGCTTGCCAGTGGACACGAGAAAAATGCCCGGTGGTCGACCGGCGCGCTCACGCACCAGCAGCTTACGCAACGAGACCACTGCTTCCTAAACAGACACGAACCGGAGTTTCTTACCCAAGCCAGCCAAAGAGAAAGGTGCATGTTCTTTTAGATAGGACTCACGTGGTTGTCCTGCGAGAAGAACCAGTATTTGGAGCCGTTGGTCTGTAGGAAGGCAATCAAATCAGAAAAAAGCAGCATTTTCACCGCTAAAGTACGCACACGTACAGTAGCTGTCAGGTAAATACAACGCAGACGCAAGGTATTACGGTCACAAAGTGCGTAGAAGCTTACCTGCTGGCTTTCTGGCGGCATTCTGCCATTGAACATAACCCGAACACAGCAGAACTCTGTCTTCGCTCACCAAATCACGACCCTACATACAAACGGCAGAACATGAAGATAAGCATATAGGGCGGGACAACTGACGGCACCGTACATACCGTGAATGTGGCGGTGTGGAACGTTGTTTCAGATGAGAGATCCATCTTCGCCCTGATTTCTTCCCAGTGCCTCACCATCTCTGACTTTTGAACGCCTAAAGTACATGTGAATAATACACTAGCATGCACGATGAACAGTATCCTACGTACGTACGCTTATCGCTGGCCTAACTGTAAGCAGTAGCAGCTTGCCTTGATCCACGCGAGCAATGAATTTCTTGACGACGTCGCAGGCGACTGTCATTTCATCTGCTTCTTCTGTTTCTGTGGAGCGCTTGCGTATCTCGTCAATCAGCACCGGGTATTTCGTCAGACGCTGCGTCACCAACAGCAGACAATCCGGAAGACTCCGCTCCTTGTACAGCGCTTTGCTCGTCACTTCCTACAATATGACCTTCTATGTCATTCTCTATCTCCCAGTAGATGCTGACGGGCTCTTTGACTCTAACCGTCATAAGTTCTCGAAAGCGCTGATTCTTCTGCAGGAGCTCCTTGTAGTAGGCATTGGCCCTGCTCTTGCCTGCGCAAAACTCCACATACGCCTCAATGGCCGTCGTAGACTTGTCTGACGAGAACTGCAAACAACACGCAGGCACTTTTAACATGCAGGTATGCAACAGGATGCAGTGCTGTGCTGTCCCAATATGTCACATCAAAAAAGAACCAGCTCACGTGTTCGACGATAAGTTGATGCATTTGCGTGATCTGCACTTCCACTTCTCGTTTGGCTTGCAGAAGGCGAAGAAAGCGAGAATGAAAGTCGAATAGCTCGTCCAAGGCGCCCGGAATCAACAGAGCCACTTCATCTCTGCTCAACACGCCTCTGTCCTCCAGCATAAACTTGTACGTCTGCTTCAGCATCACCAACGTTTCACAGTGATGCTTCTCCGTCACGAACAGCTCTGTACACATAGATACACATACACTAGTACGCAAAACGCATGCCTCGACAGTAAACCACATGGAAGAGAGCCGTTGCTTCGCTCACCGTGTATCACATCCTGCTTCTTCACCTCCTTCCGACTTAGCTTCTGCGCATAAGAGGCGTAGGATAGGCTCCAAGCCTCGGGCTCCTTCTCCCACAGTCGAAGATCCTGCCACTCCGGGCGAATACTACAGCAAAGTAGAGTACACGCACGTGACTACTTACTTACTCCGCACAACACTGCTAGCTGTGTACGTACAGTATAAGAGTGCATGCGTAGTGGACGCTTACAGAGGAGGAAATGAGCGGTCGGGACGCAAGGAGGGTCGATGTTCCTCGTCCTCTCCTTCCACATCCACTCCACCCTGCTCCACAGCTCTTTCTTCGCCATCATCTCCTGTTGTTCCTGCAGCAAAAACATCATCCTCCTCCAGCTCAGCAGAGTCATAATAGCGCACAGGGCGGTACATGGAGGCGACTGAGCGAGAGCGCTTGTGCTGCTTCTCATGCTGCAGTTCTGGGGCGCTGCGCCTCGAAGTAAGAGGTGTGCCGAAACTAGTCTTATGAGTAGTTGTAACGCGATTGCTGGGATGCAGCTGTTCTTCTTTCTTGCTGTCGTCCGTTTTAACTCCGTCTTGAAGGTCGCGAAGGCGAAGATCGAACTTCTTCTCCAATTCCGCCAGCAAACTCACACCCGTATCCAACTTATGCATTCCTTCGCTCCCTTTATCACTCATAAAAGACGAAAGAGTAATAAGAAGAAGACATGACGACAGTCGGCGTCCCAAAGCAGCACGAACACACCGTGGCCACGATGTAGCTGCAGCATTGTTTTACACAAATAATCGGCTACGGAACATGCACAAGATAAAAGACAGTCTCAAACAAATGAACGAAGACGCGCACCTGTTTGCCGCTCGCAGCTCCATTAGCCTACTTAGACATACGACATTAACACTATTCAACGCATACAAGCAACCCTGCCGCACTGCACAAACATATGAAAGGAAAGATAACAAGATTAGATAGCTCCCCAAAGCATGCAAGCCATGTGCAAACGAACAGTACACAGGGTCAATAAAGCATCCTCAGCCACACGCATGCTATTGCACTCGTACAACTACGAAGATATTACGCATCATTTCGAAACATTCATGCGTGCACCATGAAGATCAAAACAGCAGCTCGCGAATAACACTTACGACCGTAAAGAAGTGTGACTTGCCGCGTTCCGTATGGCGATAGCCAGGCCCCGAAAAGGGGGGAGAGAAATAGGACCGAACGGGAATCTAATCTGTTACCCTCGGTCACAGCTGTGGACTTAGGCACACGACCACGCATACCTAGTACTTAGTTTACGTACACTACTGGCCTCGGACGCTATTTCCATACGTACGCACAACAGAAGAAAAGACGACACAAAGGTTTACCGTTTGGTTCGCCTGCTCCTGACTGCGCATGCTTCTAAAAAATCGAGTAAATAGTGATCATCAATAAACATCAGATCGCACTACTCATCAGACACACAACTACTCAGCAACGTATGTATGCTATGGGAAAGAGAAAGCGAAGTACTTGGAAGGCCTGGTGAGGGTGCTTGGCGTATTTGACACACAGTCCCGCATCCTTCTTACACACTTCGTGCACCAAAATATCACATGCTGAAAGCCACAGCACATAACAATAGGCAATAAAAAGGAAAGGAAGAGAAGGATATACAGGGTGGTTTTTTTCGGTGATACGATTTTGACTGCCAATTTCAACAGGTTATCTTGCACCGATTTTGCTCAAATTTTGCCCACATATTCCCGAGCGTTTACCATTTACTTGGTAAAAATTTCGAGTTAAAACCCTGCACTGGTTGTGAGAATTATCCCCTTCCTTTCAAACCTACAATTTCGAGCTTTTTCAATGCACTTTTTGCTGCCATTTGATTGGAAGCGTTTTTTTGGAGCCCAATGCTCTTTCCTAAGGGCAAAATAGTCTCAGCAAGATGAAACCTAAGCCTAAACAGCCAAAAAACATTGACAGGGTTGGTGGCATTGCTTGGAGATTGTCTCATTTCTCAATAGTGCTGCTCATGCCTCATCAGTGCTGCATCTTCAGCTGCTAAGCCACAATCAGCAGATTTGATGACTCTCGACATTCTTTCTGGGGGTGCAAGGACGGAAAGGGTCTAAAAAGCCGCTTACCATTTGAAAAAATGCAACAGTATTGCCATTTGTCATGTTTTCCGAAATTTTGATAAAACAATTTAGCAGTAGTGGAAAATTATGGTGAAAATGTTGAAAAATTGTGATATCATCTTCTCTGCTGTGGTTTCTCACTACCAGTAGTGCAGGGTTTTAACTCGAAATTTTTACCAAGTAAATGGTAAACGCTCGGGAATATGTGGGCAAAATTTGAGCAAAATCGGTGCAATATAACCTGTTGAAATTGGCAGTCAAAATCGTATCACCGAAAAAAACCACCCTGTAGTATGGCTTACTGTCACACTGTGCAGCAGTGGCAGAGACAGCAAGCGCTCTTCGACATGCTTCACATACGCCTCCGTTGCTGATGGAGGCTGAGATGAAGTGATGCGCTTGGGTCAAATGGCGCTTCTTATCCTACACATCAACGCATGCAATCAGCATTGCAGAGCATATATTGTATGTATAGCCGACAACAAGCACGAGTACAACTACTACACGCACGTACTTGTTTTGCCCGTGAGCTGCTCCGTATTCCAGGAATCTTGGACAAGAAGCTATTGGAGGCCCTCTTTAGAGGTTTGTCTTTGCTGCAAACATACACACACACAGACCTACGTAACGCTCTTTCTATAGGTTCTCTCTTCTATCCATACTGCACAAATTCCCGCGCTCCTTATGCGCCATATGTACATAGATAGTACCTGTCGTGGATAGCAGCGTCGTGTTGCAGTGAGAGTGCGACGCTACTGTTGCTTCTGTTGGCGGGGTGTTTTTTGGTGTGAGTGGCTACTGTCATGGGTCGCGGCGTCATCATTGACCACATCGGCGTCGCACTACTCGGACTCTTGCGCGGTTTACTACTACCATTCACACCCGTCGCACGCGCAGGGGGAAGACTTTGCACGGATATGGGCGGCATCACAACACCCACCGGCTGGGAGCACTCTGGAAACAACACAAGCCAAGCATACGTAGACGAGCGCAAAGATTCAAAATGCGACAGTAGCGACATCCAGCGGCAGAGCGGGCGGACGCTCGTTAATTTACGCTTCTCCACGCTCTCTCTTTTCCCCCCTTTCGCTTAATTCAGCTTTACCGCTGGATGTCAACGGTGACAAAGTTCACATGAAGACAACGTGAAGCATTCGCAGTACCTGTAGCGTCAATGGAAGGAGTAGAATGAGAATGTGTAGTGTCCAAAGCGAAGGCCACTGTCACTTCCTCTTCCTCTTCTCCGCCTTCCTCCAAGCTCAACGCTTGGGTCAGCGGTTCCATCTGACTGCGACACTTTGACGCGCGTTGCAAAGTCCGCCTTTCCTGCTTCGGGCGCAAAACTACACTGGACACCGTGTCGCATTCTTCCAGTATCAGGTTGCCGCCGCTCAGACGCCTGTGTTCTAAGGAGGAGCTGCGTTTTCGACGCCACTCATCGCCGTTGTTATTCTTCTCCTCCTGAATAACAGGAAGCTCGTCCTCTTCTTGTTTCTCCGCACCAGTAGAAGAAGTAGGCACAGCCGCGACTTGTGGAGCAATGGATGAAGAAGCACCAGTTACACGCGTAGAAAGAGACATACTGACTGCTACTTGGTCCTCTTGGCTAGATTTGAGCATGAAATCAGCGTCAGAAGGCGGCTCCTCAGTGAAAGCCGGTACTTGTGAGAGTCGTCGGGGCTGCAGCCTATAAGATAGGCAAAAACGCGTTGTTCATTACGCTACTCATCCGCTTGTGTATTACTGTTCGTCCGACGGCTGTCCATGCTTTGTCTGACGTACGTGGCATGGGATACCGTATTTTTAGGTGCCACACGACGAGGACGGAGATTCATGTCATGAACCTGTTCGGGGTGCAGCGTGGCATCAAAATGGGCCAAAATTAGCTTGGAACATTGGGGGAAGAATAGCAAAAATTTATGTGTAGTAGTGTCATGACGACCGAATCCAACTAACTTTCCCGTAGGCCCAGTGACCACAACGCCGCTTTCACAAGACGTCCGTACTTACGTACGTCCGATGTGCTACCAGAGGCTGTACGGACGTAGGTTGTACGTACGAACGTCTTGTGAACGCGGCATCACACGTACTACAATATACATAAACACACAAATAGTAGATATAAGCGGAGAAACGATCAAGAGTTCGCTTGACAATTTTGCCGCTCCCGTGGCAATCTGACATTCTAAACAAGAATAGCAACCTGCTTTTCGACCCTTTTTCAAACACTATTGCTATTCTTCTTTAGAATGATTGCCACGGGAGCGGCAAAATTGTCAAGCGAACGCTTGATCGTTTCTTCGACTATAGGTACCGTAAGTGCGTTTGTACACGATTATTGGTATACTTTATCGGCAAACTCGGCTTTCGTTGAAAAAGAATCGATTGGTCCAAAAGCAGATCAGGACAGCTTCCATACTGAGGAGGAGGACCCTGCGACTCGGAAGCGATCATCTTGAACACTGTAAAAAGGCAACAGTTTCTTTCAACACAGAAACAATATATTACAAAAAGAAGTATAAAACGAAGAAAAAGCAAAAAAGCAAAAAAAACAAAAAAAAACCCCCACACCGCGAAAAAAAAAACAAAAAAGAAAAAAAAAGAAAAGAAAAGAAAGACAACCAAAAAAGCGCCTCGCAAAAAGCCAAAGAGAAAGTAAGAACAAATCAAAAAGAACGAGAAGGTTTTTGGCTTGTATCTCTGGCGGGACGGCAGGTCGCCCCGTGGTGCACATTATCAGGCGTGAGCTCCGCCGACCTCTCATGGTACCTTGCTTTCTATTTTTAGAATTGATGAAGTTATAAGCAAAATGCTTGGAATTTTAGTGGTGTCCACTCCATTGTGGACAGCACTAAAATTCGAAGCATTTTGCTTATACTTCATCAATTGTAGAGAGAATTTGAAAAGCGAGGTCCATGAGTAGGTCAGAGCCACGCCTGATAATGTGGTATCGCCGCAGCCAAACAAAATTGGCCCGACCTACTTAAACGGAACTGTAACAGCGCAACCAGCGATTTTCGAAAGTACAATATCTGCATAGAAGTAAACTACTTATAGCCCCGGCATGGCGCTACCTGCTGGATTTCCGCCACGGCGAACTTTTAATGCGAGCAGACTCATGCACGTACTCCTGGAAACCGGGCGTGAGAAGATCAAGAACTCCTAGGCTCCTATATGGACTGTCAAGGACTCCTGTTCGTTTTTATCATATTGACCATTGCAAGTGTTCCCATAATAAAACCAGGGTGAAACAAAACAATAATAAACTATTCAGCCATCTGTTGATGATTGATATTGTTACGTGGCTGCAAGGGCATGTTGTAATGCAGGCGCACTTGACCACGTACATACATACTGCATGTTTGCTTCTCACTTTATTTTATTATTTAGCGTTTTATAGTGCACTCCTCGTAGGTGCTTGCCATTTTGTGCTCGAGCTCGTCTTTTGCAGCAAAGGTTACTACTGCCGCCGCTGCCAGCGCCTACTGCAAGAACTTATCCCGTTGTTAGATACGGTGATACGGATACCTTGGTCATTGTAACTTGCACCCTTTTGATGCGTCGCAGAACATTAACCTGAATTTTGATACGCCATGAGTTCACCTTGGCTTCGGCCAAAATTGCGCCGATTGCTTACCGTTAGATCTGAGCTTGCCAGAGAAGTTTTCGCCGAATTTTTAGGGACCACAATCCTAATCGTACGTTATTCTTTTACTTCTACATGAGAAGATAATCTTCAAATGGTAAGCGAAGTCTATGCTTGCAGGCTTTTGGTGATGGCTGTGTTGCTCAGTCTGTGCTCAGTCACTCCACGAAAGGCGCTTTCTTGTCCATAAACTTTGGATGGGCCTTTGCTGTCATGTTTGCTGTGTATATCTCCGGTGGGGTGTCAGGTAAATTGGGCAGCAAAACATACGGATTCCTTGTTCCGTTACTAGAGGGTCAATATTGCAATAAATAAATGGGATTGGATGACAGGTGGACATGTAAATCCATCTATCTCTTTGGCCATGTTCCTGCTCGGTCGTTTGTCACTGCTGAAACTACTGCTCTACTCCATCGCACAATATTTGGGTGCCATGTTTGGTGCTGCAATTGTTTTCTTCATATACTACGGTTAGTAAATACTGTATGATAGCAATATAACCAACCACCGTTTTTGTTTACCATCATTCTGGTAAATATTGGACGTGTACTGTGACCGCACTGCAGATGCATTGAATGCATTCGATGGTGGAACAAGGACCATTGAGGGACCAACTGGTACAGCTGGAATATTTTCCACATATCCTCAGTCATTTCTTTCAGTGCAAGGGGGCATTGGCGATCAGGTCTATAACGTTGTGCACAGTGCACATTACTGTACTAATTTCTATGCTACTTATTAGTGCCAAAAGTACTCACTCTTGATATATTACGTACGTACTGCACTTTACCATACTGTACTGTATGGATGGACCAGCCTGCAGTATATCTCTTAAAATGACACCTTGGGGCATTTGCAGATTTTTGGTACGTGCCTTTTGGCCCTCTGTGTGTTGGCCATCACTGACCCACAAAATATGGGAGCTCCAAAGGGGATGATTCCCTTTCTGGTTGGTCTGGCAGTCGGTGCCATCGGCATCTCTTATGGATTCAACTGTGGATACGCCATCAATCCAGCCAGAGATTTAGGCCCCAGAATATTTACCGCCATCGCTGGTTGGGGAGTTGAAGTATTCAAGTAAGCTCTGGTGCAAGCGATTATTGTTTTACTTGACAAAAACATTGCCATTGATACTGGTCGGTTTAACCGGCCGGTCGGTATTTTTAGATACCGAAATTACACTTGGTTCTGGATTCCAATCGTTGGCCCATATACGGGCGCCATCTTGGGATCTGTGGTCTACTTTCTTCTGATTGCAAATCATTGGCCATATTCTCCAGTACACATTGAAGCCTGAGTTGCACACGCGCCAGAATGCCTGAACAGTTTATTATTGTTTTGTTTCACCCTGGTTTTATTATGGGAACACTTGCAATGGTCAATATGATAAAAAACACGAATAGGAGTCCTTGACAGTCCATATAGGAGCCTAGGAAATCAATTTTTAGAAATCAATTTAATCAATCAATTTTTAGAAATCAATTTTCCACGCACATAAATGGTGCCGTCAGATTCGGCGTAAAAATTCACGTATAATAGGCTAGTTTCCTCCGACAATTTCCACTTCCTTGGGTCTGTGTGGCGCCGGTTGTTCCGTCGGCCCAATCTGCATGTGGACTTCTTTTTCCTTGCTTTTTGAACTGGGCGAAAACTGAGGAAGAAATAGAATGAGTCCAAGATTTATGCGGCAATAGAGCGCGGAAGCATGGAAAAAGGCGAAATAGTTGCTCTACAGACGCAGCAGGTGATAAGGAGAACTCAAAACAGCAAGTTACAAAGGGAACTACAGCCTACCATGTACAAAATTTTCCAGGCGCAAACTGCCCCTCCTTCTATTTCAACGGCACTATGCCCCACAGGTAGCCACAAGGGTCGGCCATAAGAATTTACAAGGGCAGGGAGACTACCAGAAGAAAAGAAAACGCACCCAAACCCGAACAAACGGAGGGCTCACGACGCATCAAAAGGGTGGGGGGATGACGAGGTATCCGTATCACCCAACAAATGCAATAAACCAGTACGCGCTAGTAGGTTGTGCAAAAGAATGCAGCTTGAGCACAAAATGGCAAAGGCCTACAGGGAGCCGCACTATAAAACGCTATATAATAAAATAAGGAAATGCAAACATGCAGTATGTATGTACTGTCAAGCCGCGCTCGCATTACAACATGCCCTTGCAGTGTACGTACAATATCAATCATCAGCATATGGCTGAAAGAGCGATGGGCTGACGGCCTTCGGAGCTCTCCTGCTTTCTTGCCACTTCTCCAGCTTAAAAAGCAACCAATCAAAACCCGTAATGTAATAAATCCTGCTGGGTACCTCTTTACGATTCTCTTCTTCTCCTCCCAAGTGTTGCCAGGTCTGTCACTATCACTATAGTGATAACCCTGGCACTATTGGACCCCCATCTGGCACTGAAACTTTGGTCTGTCACTTTTGTCACTATTCTGGCACTATTCAGGGGGTGGTTGAAGGGGGAAAATTTTTTTCTGACGATATAATTAACGGTGCAAATGCGCATATTTTCCATCTTTATTGCTCTACAGTATGTGAATGGTCCAGCACACACAGCTCTACAGTATCTTTAGCCATAGCTTTTTGACTCCTCAAGTCGAATGCTTGAGCTTTTCGTCTTCAATGCTGATATGTACAGGGATGCCAGCGAAGGGATGTAGGGGGAAGAGATAGAAAGAAATCTGGGTGACGCGCTGATATTAGCTATCTCCACCTAAAGTCCGTACAGCTTGTTCTGTTGCACTACTCAATATGCAGTACTGTATGTATTCACATATCCGTACAATGTTGTGTGGTCTGCAGTGCACTCCGCTGTTATGGGCTGGCGCGTTCTCTTTATTTCACCGTTTGTTCTAATAAAGATATTGATTGATTGATATTATGCCTGGAGAAAGAGGAAAGACTGTTGGGCTGTGTCATAAACTTGTGAGCAACTTGAGTTGGCTGCGGAAAATGCTCTAAAAACTACATTGTCCCACCACAGCCACACCACGAGCCACATTCGCCACCCCCCCCCCCCCCCCGGTCAACACATTTTAGCCCCCCGGTACCGATCTGTCACTATTCTCCCACCCGTTAGCACTATTGCACTCTGGGCATCTGGCAACACCGCCTCCTCCTTTCCCTTCCTTCCTCCTTGCTCGACTCGTGGTTTTGGCATTGCTTTATGTTGAAGCCAGCTCCCATTCATTCCAGCAGCTACACAAAGAAAAGGATTGGCTTGGTTGATGTCAGCATCTGGACGAACTATCTTTGCTCTTTCAACCGGAATTGGAAGAGCCGCTGTTGCCGTTGTTCGAATTTCAGGTATGTATGTATGTACATGCATGAGCTACATACGTATGTGCAGTTGGCTGTATGTACGACACTGCGTACTAACTGTATTTGTAAGTATGCAGTAATGGCAGCAGCTGAGTGCTCTGCCAGTAGTGTATGCCTCGTTCTCTGAGTGTAATATCACTGGCTTATGCACGTCTCATCCATCACTGTTACCGTAGGAGTGGACGCGATAGCGTGCTTGCGTGAGATGACCATACAGAAGCAGCCACAGCCGCGACAGCTTTATTACACGATAATACGACATCCTCGGACAAGTGAAGTGCTGGATCGGGGAATGGCTGTATGGCTTCCAAGTATGCATACAAATATCTACGACGGTATGTACTGTACCTACCGTTGCGTAACGTAGTGCACAATACGTACTGTATGTACGATAGGTATTTCTAGAACCGCGTACATTTACTGGAGAGGACACATCTGAGCTGTACCTGCACGGTAGTGATGCCGGTCGGCATTAAAGATGTGCTGTGTGTACATAAGCAATGCCCAAACCACGAGTCGAGCAAGGAGGAAGAAGGAAAGGAGGAGGCAGTGTTGCCAGATGCCCAGAGTGCAATAGTGCTAACGGGTGGGAGAATAGTGACAGATCGGTACCGGGGCTAAAATGTGTTGACCGGGGGGGGGGGGGTGGCGATGTGGCTCAGTGATGTGGCTCAGTGGGACAATGCAGTTTTTAGAGCATTTCCGCAGCCAACTCAAGTTGCTCACAAGTTTATGACACAGCCCAACAGTCTTTCCTCTTCTCCAGGCATAATATCAATCAATCAATATCTTTATTCAACAAACGGTGAAAAAAGAACACACCAAGCCCATAACAGCGGAGTGCACTGCAGACCACACAACATTTGTACGGATATGTGAATACATACAGTACTGCATATTGAGTAGCTGCAACAGAACAAGCTGTACGGACTGTAGGTGGAGATAGCTAATATCAAGCACGTCACCCAGATTTCTTTTCTATCTCTTCCCCCTACATCCCTTCGCTGGCATCCCTGTACATATCAGCATTGAAACGAAAAGCTCAAGCATTCGACTCGAGGGTTCAAAGCTATGGCTAAAGATACTGTAGAGCTGTGTGTGCTGGACCATACACATACTGTAGAGCAATAAAGATGGAAAATATGCGCATTTGCACCACAAATTGCTGTGGCAGAAAAAAATTTTCCCCCCTTCAACCACCCCCTGAATAGTGCCAGAATAGTGACAAAAGTGACAGACCAAAGTTTCAGTGCCAGATGGGGGTCCAATAGTGCCAGGGTTATCACTATAGTGATAGTGACAGACCTGGCAACACTGGGAGGAGAAGAAGAGAATCGTAAAGAGGTACCCAGCAGGATTTATTACATTACGGGTTTGTTTGATTGGTTGCTTTTTATACGAAGAAGTGGCAAGAAAGCAGGAGCGCTCCGAAGGCCGTCCACCCATCGCTTGTTTCAGTCATCTGTTGATGATTGATATTGTACGTACGCTGCAAGGGGCATGTTGTAATGCGAGAGCGCACTTGACCACGTACATACATACTGCATGTTTGCCATTTCACTTTATTTTATTATATAGCGTTTTATAGTGCACTCCTCGTAGGTGCTTGCCATTTTTGTGCTCGAGCTCGTCTTTTGCAGCAAAGGTTACTACTGCACTGCAGCGCCTACTGCAAGAACTTATCCCGTTGTTAGATACGGTGATACGGATACCTTGGTCATTGTAACTTGCACCCTTTTGATGCGTCGCAGAACATTAACCTGAATTTTGATACGCCATGAGTTCACCTTGGCTTCGGCCAAAATTGCGCCGATTGCTTACCGTTAGATCTGAGCTTGCCAGAGAAGTTTTCGCCGACTTTTTAGGGACCACAATCCTAATCGTACGTTATTTCTTTACTTTCTACATGAGAAGATAATCTTCAAATGGTAAGCGAAGTCTATGCTTGCAGGCTTTTGGTGATGGCTGTGTTGCTCAGTCTGTGCTCAGTCACTCCACGAAAGGCGCTTTCTTGTCCATAAACTTTCGATGGGCCTTTGCTGTCATGTTTGCTGTGTATATCTCCGGTGGGGTGTCAGGTAAATTGGGCAGCAAAACATACGGATTCCTTGTTCCGTTACTAGAGGGTCAATATTGCAATAAATAAATGGGATTGGATGACAGGTGGACATGTGATGCCCATCTATCTCTTTGGCCATGTTCCTGCTCGGTCGTTTGTCACTGCTGAAACTACTGCTCTACTCCATCGCACAATATTTGGGTGCCATGTTTGGTGCTGCAATTGTTTTCTTCATATACTACGGTTAGTAAATACTGTATGATAGCAATATAACCAACCACCGTTTTTGTTTACCATCATTCTGGTAAATATTGGACGTGTACTGTGACCGCACTGCAGACGCATTGAATGCATTCGATGGTGGAACAAGGACCATTGAGGGACCAACTATCTTTGCTCTTTCAACCGGAACTGGAAGACCCAGTATTGCCATTATTTTCAAATTTCAGGTATGTATGTATGTACATGCATGAGCTACATACGTATGTGCAGTTGGCTGTATGTACGACACTGCGTACTAACTGTATTTGTAAGTATGCAGTAATGGCAGCAGTCTGAGTGCTCTGCCAGTAGTGTATGCGGCCCTGGGCAAATGTCCGTACTTCGTTGAGTTGCGTATTGCTGCGTACGCTACTGGCAGAGCACTCAGGCTGCTCCAATTTCTGCATACTTACAAATACAGTTCATACGCAGTGTCGTACATACAGCCAACTGCACATACGTATGTAGCTCATGCATGTACATACATACATACCTGAAATTCGCCAACAACGGCAACAGCGGCTCTTCCAATTCCGGTTGAAAGAGCAAAGATAGTTGGTCCCTCAATGGTCCTTGTTCCACCATCGAATGCATTCAATGCATCTGCAGTGCGGTCACAGTACACGTCCAATATTTACCAGAATGATGGTAAACAAAAAACGGTGGTTGGTTATATTGCTATCATACAGTATTTACTAACCGTAGTATATGAAGAAAACAATTGCAGCACCAAACATGGCACCCAAATATTGTGCGATGGAGTAGAGCAGTAGTTTCAGCAGTGACAGGAACATGGCCAAAGAGATAGATGGATTTACATGTCCACCTGTCATCCAATCCCATTTATTTATTGCAATGTAGACCCTCTAGTAACGGAACAAGGAATCCGTATGCTTTGCTGCCCAATTTACCTGACACCCCACCGGAGTTATACACAGCAAAGACATGACAGCAAAGGCCCATCCAAAGTTTATGGACAAGAAAGCACCTTTCGTGGAGTGACTGAGCACAGACTGAGCAACACAGCCATCACCAAAAGCCTGCAAGCATAGACTTCGCTTACCATTTGAAGATTATCTTCTCATGTAGAAGTAAAAGAATAACGTACGATTAGGATTGTGGTCCCTAAAAATTCGGCGAAAACTTCTCTGGCAAGCTCAGATCTAACGGTAAGCAATCGGCGCAATTTTGGCCGAAGCCAAGGTGAACTCATGGCGTATCAAAATTCAGGTTAATGTTCTGCGACGCATCAAAAGGGTGCAAGTTACAATGACCAAGGTATCCGTATCACCGTATCTAACAACGGGATAAGTTCTTGCAGTAGGCGCTGCAGTGCAGTAGTAACCTTTGCTGCAAAAGACGAGCTCGAGCACAAAATGGCAAGCACCTACGAGGAGTGCACTATAAAACGCTATATAATAAAATAAAGTGAAATGGCAAACATGCAGTATGTATGTACGTGGTCAAGTGCGCTCGCATTACAACATGCCCTTGCAGCGTACGTACAATATCAATCATCAACAGATGGCTGAAACAAGCGATGGGTGGACGGCCTTCGGAGCGCTCCTGCTTTCTTGCCACTTCTTCGTATAAAAAGCAACCAATCAAACAAACCCGTAATGTAATAAATCCTGCTGGGTACCTCTTTACGATTCTCTTCTTCTCCTCCCAGTGTTGCCAGGTCTGTCACTATCACTATAGTGATAACCCTGGCACTATTGGACCCCCATCTGGCACTGAAACTTTGGTCTGTCACTTTTGTCACTATTCTGGCACTATTCAGGGGGTGGTTGAAGGGGGGAAAATTTTTTTCTGCCACAGCAATTTGTGGTGCAAATGCGCATATTTTCCATCTTTATTGCTCTACAGTATGTGTATGGTCCAGCACACACAGCTCTACAGTATCTTTAGCCATAGCTTTGAACCCTCGAGTCGAATGCTTGAGCTTTTCGTTTCAATGCTGATATGTACAGGGATGCCAGCGAAGGGATGTAGGGGGAAGAGATAGAAAGAAATCTGGGTGACGTGCTTGATATTAGCTATCTCCACCTAAAGTCCGTACAGCTTGTTCTGTTGCACTACTCAATATGCAGTACTGTATGTATTCACATATCCGTACAATGTTGTGTGGTCTGCAGTGCACTCCGCTGTTATGGGCTGGTGTGTTCTCTTTATTTCACCGTTTGTTGAATAAAGATATTGATTGATTGATATTATGCCTGGAGAAGAGGAAAGACTGTTGGGCTGTGTCATAAACTTGTGAGCAACTTGAGTTGGCTGCGGAAATGCTCTAAAAACTGCATTGTCCCACTGAGCCACATCACTGAGCCACATCGCCACCCCCCCCCCCCCCCGGTCAACACATTTTAGCCCCGGTACCGATCTGTCACTATTCTCCCACCCGTTAGCACTATTGCACTCTGGGCATCTGGCAACACTGCCTCCTCCTTTCCTTCTTCCTCCTTGCTCGACTCGTGGTTTCGGCATTGCTTTATGTCAGCCAGCTCCCATTCATTCCAGCAGCTACACAAAGAAAAGGATTGGCTTGGTTGATGTCAGCATCTGGACGAACTATCTTTGCTCTTTCAACCGGAATTGGAAGAGCCGCTGTTGCCGTTGTTCGAATTTCAGGTATGTATGTATGTACATGCATGAGCTACATACGTATGTGCAGTTGGCTGTATGTACGACACTGCGTACTAACTGTATTTGTAAGTATGCAGTAATGGCAGCAGCTGAGTGCTCTGCCAGTAGTGTATGCCTCGTTCTCTGAGTGTAATATCACTGGCTTATGCACGTCTCATCCATCACTGTTACCGTAGGAGTGGACGCGATAGCGTGCTTGCGTGAGATGACCATACAGAAGCAGCCACAGCCGCGACAGCTTTATTACACGATAATACGACATCCTCGGACAAGTGAAGTGCTGGATCGGGGAATGGCTGTATGGCTTCCAAGTATGCATACAAATATCTACGACGGTATGTACTGTACCTACCGTTGCGTAACGTAGTGCACAATACGTACTGTATGTACGATAGGTATTTCTAGAACCGCGTACATTTACTGGAGAGGACACATCTGAGCTGTACCTGCACGGTAGTGATGCCGTCATTAAAGATGTGCTGGCTGCATTGGCGGAGATTCCTGGATTTCATCCAGCAGAACCTGGAGAATTCACCCGAAGGTTGATGTGGTGTATGTACGAATGCTCATTATTCTGCTCACTGGAGCTCTTGCTGATGTCTTCTTCGTTGCAGGGCTTTTCATAATGGGAAGTTCGATCTGACAGAAGTAGAGGGACTGTCAGATTTGCTGAAGGCGGAGACAACGGAACAGCGAAGATTGGCTTTGGCTCAGTTGTCAGGTGGACTGAGCGCGCTCTACAAGGATTGGAGGCAACAAATACTTCGAGTATATGTACGGGATGCGGGTGAACAGAGCATAAGAAATGAAATGCTAAGTGCATCCCCCCCCCCCCCCCCCCCCATTACATGTAGCCATAGAGCAGAGTCTCACGTGTCCTACCGATATGCCTGCTTACCCTAAAACACGTGTTCCTAAAGGCAGTTCTTTCCTTCCACATCACCACGATTGTGCGTACCAACGTTGCTTTGTATCAATGAATGCGTTTGCTTGCAGGCAGTTGCTCATCTTGAAGCCTACATTGACTTTAGCGAAGAGGAACATTTGGAAGAAAACCTTATCGAGAAAGGTGTGACTGTTATTTTTTGATGGATTGAAATTACATTGGCCTTTGGTGTTTCTTTCTCGTTCAGTTGTGAGTCAAGTGAAGACATTGGAAGTGCAGATGAGACAGCACTTGGATGAGAGTAGAAGCGTTGAACGCGTTCGTTCCGGCTTGCGATTGGCCATTCTCGGGCAGCCAAATGTGGGGAAAAGCAGTCTGTTCAATATCCTTTGTACGTACATGTTCATAGGTACATGTACGACGACCACTTGGAATATTGACGTACGTATTGCGCGTCGGAGGTGCTGTTGGTTGTTTTTCTTTGTAGGTGGCGATTCTGAGCGTGCGATAGTGTCTTCGGTACCTGGCACAACTCGGGATACCCTGGACGTGGCCTTGGACATTTCTGGATTTCCCCTGCTTCTTACTGATACTGCGGGTCTTCGCAAAACGAAAGACCCTGTAGAGGGCGTCGGAGTTACCAAAGCGAAAAACAAGTAACGTCCTATCCTATGTTGTGGACGGACTGCACCCTCATACACCTCCAGCTGTCCTAGTCTGTTGTAGACATTTATTTACGCTATAGTCTGACGCTGGCCACTGTGTTTGCTATGGAACTCTTCTGTGTAGTTTGCATGTACGAAGCATGGGCAAAAATCCGCATGTCTTTCTACTTTACGCAACACGACTTGAGTTCCATAGCGAACTGCATGAGAAGGTATTGTTATGTGCAGATTGTGTTGCAGATTTCAGAGCGCTGATGTGGCAATATTGGTGCTGGAATCCTGCCAAGTGTTCAACCAATTACGGCCCGGCGCGTTGAATGAAAAACTGCAGCAAACGGCGAAGGAATTGCTAGTAGAAGTTGGGAGTGACGAAGAAGACGAACACTTTCTCATGCCAGAAACGCTGCTGTTACTTGTGAACAAAATGGACTTGTTGTCAGACGAAGATCAACGCTTGCTACCGCCTTTCATTGGGCTCAACTTTGATGCCAAACAAGAAGAATTACTTGTGCCGGTCGTCTATTTTTCTTGTCTCACTCGCTCCGGCTATCAAAATCTCATGATACAGCTGGAAACAATTGTCCAGTCATTGTACGTTCGCCATTTGCTACTTTTTCTTTTGGTCGATTTCTCTACTGTGATTTCCTTCTTACTGCAGGAAGTTTGTTTTCTAGGTGCAAGTCATGTCTCTATGCGCCCGGTCTCACATCATTGCGTCATCGCATTGCACTAAATGCTGCACTGCAACATTTGAGCAAATTTTACGAGCTGGCTCATGATGGCGATTCCGTGATTGCGGCGCAGAAATTGAGAAGTGCCATGTTTCAGCTGGGCAAAGTTACTGGTGCTACGTCGTCTGAAGATGTTCTAGACGCACTTTTCAGTGAATTTTGTATTGGAAAATAAAGCTTTTCCTCACTAATGTTGATTGATTGTTCGATGCCATTGCACGACACTGTTTTCGCAGATAACGTACTATTTAAGAACGTAGGTAGGTACAACATATAATATTACATCCCCTCCGTCATCTCAGCTAGCATGCACCCCTTGTGGCCACCCCGGCGCTTCCTGGCCGTACCCACCCGGCTCGTAAGGGGATGTTGCAGTCAGGGCAGCCACCTCAGATTACGGGGGGAATAATACCGTACGTATATGCCGTATGTAGCATGTACAGGGTGTCTCACGTAGACCTCCCTAACGAACCAGCCTTATAACTTCCGTAATACAGGAAGTATCAAGCTGAAATTATGTCCCCAGAAACCGAAGAAAATAGGAAACTTTGTGGCAAAATTTGAGCCAGATAGGTCCACTAGGGACGAAATTACGAGCTTGCAAATTTGCGACCACGTTTTTCAACATTTTGAAATCAGTGGTGCCACTATTGACCGAAACAGCTCCTTGAACACTGTTATGGGCTGTAAATCGCCTGTATTTTTGAATCCTTTGTGCTCCGGACCGTGATAACGTTCAGCCATTGTTGTTCCACCATATTGCCATGTTGGATGAGCTGCTTGACCATGCTGAGCAGAAGATTCTAATCTCAAAACCATGCCCAATGCGCAAAATGGTAAAAACAGGGTATAAAATTTCCAAGCCTGTAATTTCGTTCGCTATGGGCCTATCTGGCTCAAATTTTGTCACAAAGTTTCCTATTTTCTTGCGTTTCTGGGGACGAAAATTTCAGCTTGATATCTGTTGTAGTACGGAAGTTATAAGGCTGGATCTTTGGGGAGGTCTACGTGAGACACCCTGTATATTGTATACTAAAGGTGGTGGTACCCGTTTAGTGCTTTTGACTCATCTTTCTGGCAGATCTTCAGCTGTATCAACAGTGAGCTAGGGAGCAGCAGCAGGCATTGTTGTGTAGCATTGATGGGAATCAATCGAAAAATATGGTGAGACCAATGCCAACACCGGCTGCAGCTAATAAGAACACAGTGAGCAGCACGGCCAAGCATAACTTCCTGCTTCGAGCCCAGTTGACCTTCACTGTTGCATAATGTGGACGGTGACGGTGATGCTGAGAACTTGCAGGGTAAAATCCTGAGGGTGGTGAAGGCATCTGAAACAAAGCACATCGTCCTGTGGCTCACAATTAGCCAAGCATTACGTATGTAGGTACAGTATACCTAGGCTGTTTGCCTCTGCGCCCAACTAACAAAATATTAGAGATGAGATACAGGTAAAATGGCATCTCCGTTATCCTGAGGCGTTGCTATCGAAATGGTGGGAGGCGGGATGGAAGCAGCATATTCCGAGTAGCAAGCCAGCTCATAGTCCTCAGTTGCATCACGTTCTACGGCTTCTTCATCGTCGAACACAGGGTTCACGCTTCCCTCTACTGCACTCCAGCTTCTGTGATAAGCATAGCTGTCTTGTAAGGACATTTCATCGTCGTATGGACGCCGACTGTCTTTGTACAGATCGCGCACATTTTTCGCTGAGCTATGCCGTTGTAGCTGCAGAGTACGCTGGTTCAGTCTGGAAGCGAACTCTTCCAAATAGCGAATTTTCTCCTCGAAAGACGGTTTTCGAGTCCTTCTGCCGTACTCTGGGTCCGGCTTAGCATACACGGCACAAAGCTCCCCAGTGGCCGAGTCGTAGAACTTCAAAAAATCTCCTTCGATTCGCCTCGTATACTTCGGCAGCTTAGTTCGTTCAATTATTGGCTCGAAAGTACTATTAGTCGCATCTGCCGTGGACGTTGATGGTCGGATACGCGTTGACATAGTGGGCTGATTTGAACGCTGCAATGTTGTGCTCCGACTGCTGGAATAGTCCACGCGTAACTCTGGAGGAATTGTGTCAGAGTTTTGGCTTTCAGCGGGATCGCCAGGAATTTTTGAGAGATCTAAATCGCTGTAAAATCTACGTTCTTCGTTGTTGAGCAAAGCCGTGTCGTGATGCAACTGAGGACTATGAGCTGGCTTGCTACTCGGAATATGCTGCTTCCATCCCGCCTCCCACCATTTCGATAGCAACGCCTCAGGATAACGGAGATGCCATTTTACCTGTATCTCATCTCTTATATTTTGTTTAGTTGAGCGCGAGGCAAACAGCCTAGGTATACTGTACCTACATACGTAATGCTTGGCTAATTGTGAGCCATAGGACGATGTGCTTTTGTTTCAGATGCCTTCACCACCCTCAGGATTTTACCCTGCAAGTTCTCAGCATCACCGTCACCGTCCACATTATGCAACAGTGAAGGTCAACTGGGCTCGAAGCAGGAACTTTATGTTTGGCCGTGCTGCTCACTGTGTTCTTATTAGCTGCAGCCGGTGTTGGCATTGGTCTCACCATATTTTTCGATTGATTCCATCAATGCTACACAACAATGCCTGCTGCTACTCCCCTAGCTCACTGTTGATACAGCTGAAGATCTGCCAGAAAGATGAGTCAAAAGCACTAAACGGGTACCACCACCTTTAGTATACAATATCATCTCACACCTCCCCAATCCACCACCACACACAAATCAACAAAACTCCCCAAAACGCAAAAAAAAAAACAAAAAATACATGCTACATACGGCATATACGTACGGTATTATTCCCCCCGTAATCTGAGGTGGCTGCCCTGACTGCAACATCCCCCTGCGAGCCGGGTGGGTACGGCCAGGAAGCGCCGGGGTGGCCACAAGGGGTGCATGCTAGCTGAGATTTACGGAGGGGATGTATGTTGTACCTACCTACGTTCTTTTAAAAACAAATAGTACGTATCTGCGAAAACAGTGTCGTGCAATGGCATCGAACAATCAATCAACATTAGTGAGGAAAAGCTTTATTTTCCAATACAAAATTCACTGAAAAGTGCGTCTAGAACATCTTCAGACGACGTAGCACCAGTAACTTTGCCCAGCTGAAACATGGCACTTCTCAATTTCTGCGCCGCAATCACGGAATCGCCATCATGAGCCAGCTCGTAAAATTCGCTCAAATGTTGCAGTGCAGCATTTAGTGCAATGCGATGACGCAATGATGTGAGACCGGGCGCATAGAGACATGACTTGCACCTAGAAAACAAACTTCCTGCGGTAAGAAGGAAATCACAGTAGAGAAATCGACCATAAGAACAAGTAGCAAATGGCGAACGTACAATGACTGGACAATTGTTTCCAGCTGTATCATGAGATTTTGATAGCCGGAGCGAGTGAGACAAGAAAAATAGACGACCGGCACAAGTAATTCTGCTTGTTTGGCATCAAAGTTGAGCCCAATGAAAGGCGGCAGCAAGCGTTGATCTTCGTCTGACAACAAGTCCATTTTGTTCACAAGTAACAGCAGCGTTTCTGGCATGAGAAAGTGTTCGTCTTCTTCGTCACTCCCAACTTCTACTAGCAATTCCTTCGCCGTTTGCTGCAGTTTTTCATTCAACGCGCCGGGCCGTAATTGGTTGAACACTTGGCAGGATTCCAGCACCAATATTGCAACATCAGCGCTCTGAAATCTGCAACACAATCTGCACATAACAATACCTTCTCATGCAGTTCGCTATGGAACTCAAGTCGTGTTGCGTAAAGTAGAAAGACATGCGGATTTTTGCCCATGCTTCGTACATGCAAACTACACAGAAGAGTTCCATAGCAAACACAGTGGCCAGCGTCAGACTATAGCGTATTTTAGGACAGCTGGAGGTGTATGAGGGTGCAGTCCGTCCACAACATAGGATAGGACGTTACTTGTTCTTCGCTTTGGTAACTCCGACGCCCTCTACAGGGTCTTTCGTTTTGCGAAGACCCGCAGTATCAGTAAGAAGCAGGGGAAATCCAGAAATGTCCAAGGCCACGTCCAGGGTATCCCGAGTTGTGCCAGGTACCGAAGACACTATCGCACGCTCAGAATCGCCACCTACAAAGAAAAACTACCAACAGCACCTCCGACGCGCAATACGTACTGTACATGCTCACGTCAATATTCCACGTGGTCGTCGTATATGTACCTATGAACATGTACGTACAAAGAATATTGAAGAGACTGCTTTTCCCCACATTTGGCTGCCCGAGAATGGCCAATCGCAAGCCGGAACGAACGCGTTCAACGCTTCTACTCTCATCCAAGTGCTGTCTCATCTGCACTTCCAATGTCTTCACTTGACTCACAACTGAACGAGAAAGAAACACCAAAGGCCAATGTAATTTCAATCCATCAAAAAATAACAGTCACACCTTTCTCGATAAGGTTTTCTTCCAAATGTTCCTCTTCGCTAAAGTCAATGTAGGCTTCAAGATGAGCAACTGCCTGCAAGCAAACGCATTCATTGATACAAAACAACGTTGGTACGCACAATCGTGGTGATGTGGAAGGAAGGAACTGCCTTTAGGAACACGTGTTTTAGGGTAAGCAGGCATATCGGTAGGACACGTGAGACTCTGCTCTATGGCTACATGTAATGGGGGGGGGGGGGATGCACTTAGCATTTCATTTCTTATGCTCTGTTCACCCGCATCCCGTACACATACTCGAAGTATTTGTTGCCTCCAATCCTTGTAGAGCGCGCTCAGTCCACCTGACAACTGAGCCAAAGCCAATCTTCGCTGTTCCGTTGTCTCCGCCTTCAGCAAATCTGACAGTCCCTCTACTTCGGTCAGATCGAACTTCCCATTATGAAAAGCCCTGCAACGAAGAAGACATCAGCAAGAGCTCCAGTGAGCAGAATAATGAGCATTCGTACATACACCACATCAACCTTCGGGTGAATTCTCCAGGTTCTGCTGGATGAAATCCAGGAATCTCCGCCAATGCAGCCAGCACATCTTTAATGACGGCATCACTACCGTGCAGGTACAGCTCAGATGTGTCCTCTCCAGTAAATGTACGCGGTTCTAGAAATATCGTAGTACATACAGTACGTATTGTGCACTACGTTACGCAACGGTAGGTACAGTACATACCGTTGTAGATATTTGTATGCATACTTGGAAGCCATACAGCCATTCCCCGATCCAGCACTTCACTTGTCCGAGGATGTCGTATTATCGTGTAATAAAGCTGTCGCGGCTGTGGCTGCTTCTGTATGGTCATCTCACGCAAGCACGCTATCGCGTCCCCTCCTACGGTAACAGTGATGAGACGTGCATAAGCCAGTGATATTACACTCAGAGAACGTGGCATACACTACTGGCAGAGTACTCAGCTGCTGCCATTACTGCGTACTTAGTACTTACAAATACAGTACGCAGTGTCGTACATACAGCCAACTGCACATACGTATAGCTCTCATGCATGTACATACATACATACCTGAAATTCGAACAACGGCAACAGCGGCTCTTCCAATTCCGGTTGAAAGAGCAAAGATAGTTCGTCCAGATGCTGACATCAACCAAGCCAATTCTTTTCTTTGTGGAGCTGCTGGAATGAATGAGAGCTGCCTGACATAAAGCAATGCCGAAACCACGAGCAAGGAGGAAGAAGGAAAGGAGGAGAGGAGAAAGGAGAATCGTAAAGAGGTACCCAGCAGGATTTATTACATTACGGGTTTGTTTGATTGGTTGCTTTTTATACGAAGAAGTGGCAAGAAAGCAGGAGCGCTCCGAAGGCCGTCCACCCATCGCTTGTTTCAGCCATCTGTTGATGATTGATATTGTACATACGCTGCAAGGGCATGTTGTAATGCGAGCGCACTTGACCACGTACATACATACTGCATGTTTGCCATTTCACTTTATTTTATTATTTAGCGTTTTATAGTGCACTCCTCGTAGGTGCTTGCCATTTTGTGCTCGAGCTCGTCTTTTGCAGCAAAGGTTACTACTGCACTGCAGCGCCTACTGCAAGAACTTATCCCGTTGTTAGATACGGTGATACGGATACCTTGGTCATTGTAACTTGCACCCTTTTGATGCGTCGCAGAACATTTCCCTGAATTTTGATACGCCATGAGTTCACCTTGGCTTCGGCCAAAATTGCGCCGATTGCTTACCGTTAGATCTGAGCTTGCCAGAGAAGTTTTCGCCGAATTTTTAGGGACCACAATCCTAATCGTACGTTATTCTTTTACTTCTACATGAGAAGATAATCTTCAAATGGCAAGCGAAGTCTATGCTTGCAGGCTTTTGGTGATGGCTGTGTTGCTCAGTCTGTGCTCAGTCACTCCACGAAAGGCGCTTTCTTGTCCATAAACTTTGGATGGGCTTTTGCTGTCATGTTTGCTGTGTATATCTCCGGTGGGGTGTCAGGTAAATTGGGCAGCAAAACATACGGATTCCTTGTTCCGTTACTAGAGGGTCAATATTGCAATAAATAAATGGGATTGGATGACAGGTGGACATGTAAATCCATCTATCTCTTTGGCCATGTTCCTGCTCGGTCGTTTGTCACTGCTGAAACTACTGCTCTACTCCATCGCACAATATTTGGGTGCCATGTTTGGTGCTGCAATTGTTTTCTTCATATACTACGGTTAGTAAATACTGTATGATAGCAATATAACCAACCACCGTTTTTGTTTACCATCATTCTGGTAAATATTGGACGTGTACTGTGACCGCACTGCAGATGCATTGAATGCATTCGATGGTGGAACAAGGACCATTGAGGGACCAACTGGTACAGCTGGAATATTTTCCACATATCCTCAGTCATTTCTTTCAGTGCAAGGGGGCATTGGCGATCAGGTCTATAACGTTGTGCACAGTGCACATTACTGTACTAATTCTATGCTACTTATTAGTGCCAAAAGTACTCACTCTTGATATATTACGTACGTACTGCACTTTACCATACTGTACTGTATGGATGGACCAGCCTGCAGTATATCTCTTAAAATGACACCTTGGGGGCATTTGCAGATTTTTGGTACGTGCCTTTTGGCCCTCTGTGTGTTGGCCATCACTGACCCACAAAATATGGGAGCTCCAAAGGGGATGATTCCCTTTCTGGTTGGTCTGGCAGTCGGTGCCATCGGCATCTCTTATGGATTCAACTGTGGATACGCCATCAATCCAGCCAGAGATTTAGGCCCCAGAATATTTACCGCCATCGCTGGTTGGGGAGTTGAAGTATTCAAGTAAGCTCTGGTGCTGGTGCTAGCGATTATTGTTTTACTTGACAAAAACATTGCCATTGATACTGGTCGGTTTAACCGGCCGGTCGGTATTTTTAGATACCGAAATTACACTTGGTTCTGGATTCCAATCGTTGGCCCATATACGGGCGCCATCTTGGGATCTGTGGTCTACTTTCTTCTGATTGCAAATCATTGGCCATATTCTCCAGTACACATTGAAGCCTGAGTTGCACACGCGCCAGAATGCCTGAATAGTTTATTATTGTTTTGTTTCACCCTGGTTTTATTATGGGAACACTTGCAATGGTCAATATGATAAAAAAAAACGAATAGGAGTCCTTGACAGTCCATATAGGAGCCTAGGAGTTCTTGATCTTCTCACGCCCGGTTTCCAGGAGTACGTGCATGAGTCTGCTCGCATTAAAGGGGTTCGCCGTGGCGAAATCCAGCAGGTAAGGCTGCTATGCTGGGGTGATAGAGCAAGTTCTAAGCTTTCATTTGATGTATATATTGTATGTTCGAAAATCGCTGGTTGCGCTGTTACAAGCTGTTGAAGTTTCCGTTTAGTACAGGTCCAGTTCAGGGGCCAATTTTCGAGGTTTTTGGCTTGTATCTCTGGCGGGACGGCAGGTAGCCATGAGATCTGCACATTATCAGGCGTGGTTTCCGCCGACCTATCTCATGGTACCTTGCTTTTCAAATTCTCTCTACAATTGATGAAGTTATAAGCAAAATGCTTCGAATTTTAGTGCTGTCCACAATGGAGTGGACACCACTAAAATTCGAAGCATTTTGCTTATAACTTCATCAATTCTCGCTAAAAATAGAAAAGCAAGGTACCATGAGATAGGTCGGCGGAAACCACGCCTGATAATGTGCAGATCTCATGGCTACCTGCCGTCCCGCCAGAGATACAAGCCAAAAACCTCGAAAATTGGCCCCTGAACTGGACCTGTACTAAACGGAAACTTCAACAGCTTGTAACAGCGCAACCAGCGATTTTCGAACATACAATATATACATCAAATGAAAGCTTAGAACTTGCTCTATCACCCCAGCATAGCAGCCTTATCTGCTGGATTTCGCCACGGCGAACCCCTTTAACGTACCCCGAGACGAGACACCGCGCTTTTTTTAGGGGTACGTGTTGCTTTGCTGCATTGCATTGCATTCTTCATTTTGATTCAATTCATTGCATCCGTTTGTATTCGCATTTTGCCGTGTATGTGGGGATGTAATGTTGATATTGCAATTTGCAATCTTGGTTCTTTCCATCCATTGAACGCGACGGAAGACGAAAAAGTGCTTTGAGTTTCGCGATTTCTGTGCTATGCGTTGTGTATAGACTGTGCTGTTGTTGTAAGTATTATTGTTTCTGTGTTGAAAGAAACTGTTGCCTTTTTACAGTGTTCAAGATGATCGCTTCCGAGTCGCAGGGTCCTCCTCCTCAGTATGGAAGCTGTCCTGATCTGCTTTTGGACCAATCGATTCTTTTTCAACGAAAGCCGAGTTTGCCGATAAAGTATACCAATAATCGTGTACAAACGCACTTACGGTACCTATAGTCGGAGAAACGATCAAGAGTTCGCTTGACAATTTTGCCGCTCCCGTGGCAATCTGACATTCTAAACAAGAATGGCAATAGAGTTTGAAAAAGGGTCGAAAAGCAGGTTGCTATTCTTGTTTAGAATGTCAGATTGCCACGGGAGCGGCAAAATTGTCAAGCGAACTCTTGATCGTTTTTCCGACTATATCTATTATTTGTGTGTTTATGTATATTGTAGTACGTGTGATGCCGCGGTCACAAGACGTTCGTACGTCCAACCTACGTCCGTACAGCCTCTGGTAGCACATCGGACGTACGTAAGTACGGACGTCATGTGAAAGCGGCGTTGTGGTCACTGGGCCAACGGGAAAGTTAGTTGGATTCGGTCGTCATGACACATAATTTTTGATGTTCTTCCTTCCCCTAATGTTCCAAGCTAATTTTGGCCCACTTTTATGCCACGCTTTACCCCGAACAGGTTCATGACATGGATTTCCGTCCTCGTCTTGTGGCACCTAAAAATACGGTATCCCATGCCACGTACGTCAGACAAAGCATGGACAGCCACGGACTTAACGTTGAACGTACGTCGGACGAACAGTAATACACAAGTGGATGAGTAGCGTAATGAACAACGCGTTTTTTGCCTATCTTATAGGCTGCAGCCCCGACGACGCTCACAAGTACCGGCTTTCGCTGAGGAGCCGCCTTCTGACGCTGATTTCATGCTCAAATCTAGCCAAGAGGACCAAGTAGCAGTCAGTTTGTCTCTTTCTACGCGTGTAACTGGTGCTTCTTCATCCATTGCTCCACAAGTCGAGGCTGTGCCTACTTCTTCCACTGGTGCGGAGAAACAAGAAGAGGACGAGCTTCCTGTTATTCAGGAGGAGAAGAATAACAACGGCGATGAGTGGCGTCGAAAACGCAGCTCCTCCTTAGAACACAGGCGCCTGAGCGGCGGCGACCTGATACTGGAAGAATGCGACACGGTGTCCAGTGTAGTTTTGCGCCCGAAGCAGGAAAGGCGGACTTTGCAACGCGCGTCAAAGTGTCGCAGTCAGATGGAACCGCTGACCCAGGCGTTGAGCTTGGAGGAAGGCGGAGAAGAGGAAGAGGAAGTGACAGTGGCCTTCGCTTTGGACACTACACATTCTCATTCTACTCCTTCCATTGACGCTACAGGTGCTGCGAATGCTTCACGTTGTCTTCATGTGAACTTTGTCACCGTTGACATCCAGCGCCAGCGGTAAAGCTAAATTAAGCGAAAGGGGGGAAAAGAGAGAGCGTGGAGAAGCGTAAATTAAC